>SJYC01100623.1:0-30686 GCA_006408675.1 Madoqua kirkii
GACAGCACACACACACACACACGCGCGCGCGCGCGCACGCGCGCGCATTTAAAAAGATTGGCAGCCAGACAATTAAAAAGCTTTCTTACCTTGTAGGCTTGTAGTTTTTTATATATCATTCGCTAAAACTCAACCAGCTAATAATAACACAAGATTGTGCTGAAATCATTGAATAAATACTGAAATATGTCATATGCATTCGGTTCAAAAACATTTTTAATAGCTCTATTAATACTTGTCAATCACCATGTTATCTTGATCTTCTTGATTACTTAAGAATAATTTCCAGTTACTTGTTGAAATCTTTTTCTAGTCCTTTTAGTTTCTTCTACATAACTGCACATTTTTCATATTAAAATCAAAATTCCTTTCCATTTGATTTGTCTTCATAGCCCGTCAGTTGCTAAAGTTGCTACTATAATTCACAGAATATTCCAATTTCAAATTTCTTGTCATTTGTTGAATCAAAACAGTCACCTGAATGCTTTTTGGATAATTTTATTGTATGTTTATTTCTGCCAGGCAAACCATTTCAGAATGCCTAACAATAAATTACCACCTGTCTAAAAAGTCATGCTGTTTGAAGGGTTTGTCTAAGCTTAACTTCTTAAAGTAAAATGTAACAGGTTCATTTAACATTTCTTCAGGAAGAAGAGCATGCACAATGAAAAATTAAATTGTTTATATGGTATGTCATATTAGTATCTTAAGACATGTTAATGTGAATTTTCTGAAAGCACTAGTAGTCACTCAAAAACAGAAATAGAACTCAAAATATAAAGATAATTAAACACAAAGAAGAGAGACAGTGCACTGAGCTTCAAAATAACTCTTTTTGGAGCATGCTTCCAAACACAATATTAAGTGCATTCAATCAGTTCCAGGTTGGAGGCTAAAGAACTTGTGGAATTCACTTAAAATGTACAATTTCAACTTTATGGACTGCCATCACTACATACTGAAATTTGTTTTTAATCTCTGCCTACTGTCAGGGAGAGTAACCTGAAATGCACAATTTCTATGCACTGGCAGCATCAGAAGGTATTGAAATTTAGATGCTGTGATCAAAACAATGCCTTTAATCCTGCATATGAAGTTGCCTAGACTCAATACATTATCAGATTCTAATCAATCTATAGCAAGATGGCTTAAACAACACTGGCAGTCACATGATCCTACTCCTAGGACTCTGCCTCAACTCCTCTCTTAGGAATGAGTCCACAGCTCCATCCATACATAGAAGTACCCAGGTAAGGAGATAAAAATCTTACTTTCATTGCTCAGTCCCAGTTCTTTAGCTCTAACACTTTCCAGGCTACTCAAACTATTCCTATCCTGACAACAGTGATCAGACATAAAGTATACATAGCTGTCACAAAGGCATCATCATTTATCTACTCCTGATTCTTCAAGGGACTAAATTATTAAACAAAAGAAAATTATGGAACATATGGGATAAGTTAAAATAATGTAATTGTGAAAAATGAATAATGGAGGAGTTTTCAGAGGCTAGTAAAGTAAGAGATCAACCATGATTGTCCTCTCCTTTGCCCAAGCAGATTCTGGTCTGACAGATCAACAATTCATAAGGAGGATAAAAGAACTTCCATGTTGAATCATACCTTGTCTTTGACAGTCTTCTTTGGGTAGAAGGAAGCCAATTTAAAGTAACAAATATATTTTGAGGAAGAAAATGAAGTCTTATTGGTTTCTGTTTTCCACTCCAAATCCTAGACAGAGAAAGGATATAGCTTTGGGGAAAGTTATCACTCTTATGCTGTTACTTCATTATACAAATCAATAGCAGTTCCATTGTGAACAAAGTAGATGCAGGCAGAGACGATGAAAAGTCATCCAGGCCAGCTGGTATAGATTTTAGCAAACTGATTTTGCTGGGTTTCAATGCAAAGTCCTAAAACAGATAATTTTTAAAATCATTTAAATGCCTTTCCTCTAGCAGAGAGGGCAAAACTGCTGGCATTTGATTTGCTGAATACTGCTCTCAGCTAAACTCTAATCTGCCTTGAAGGAAAACTGCAGTCATTATTTATATTTCACCTGTGAGAGTTAAATAAATATTTACTGACAAAAGAATGTTGATATACACTTCAGATACAAATTTTCCTACGATTCTCGTGTCTACTTTCAATTTAGTGGGTAAGATTTTTGAGCCTTTAGTCATGATGGAAAATTTTATTCTGTCACAGAGAAAAATTAGGCTTAGCTATGCACACTCTGCTATATCAAAGCAGTCATAGCTGAAGGTCCTTGATTATTCAGTATATCCTCTTCTGGTATTAAGAGATACAAACCTCCAATTATATAATAAATAGTCACAGGGTTGTGATATACAGCATAAAGAATGCGGTCATCAATAATATTATAATAACTTGGTATGAAGACAGATGGTAACTAGACTTACAGTAATCATTTCATAATGTATGCAAATGTCCAATCGCTATATAGTACACCAGAAGCTAATATAGTATTGTTTATCAACTATATTCCAATAAAAATGATATCCTCTTCCAGTGGTATCAATAGGGCAAGATGAGGATTCCTAACTATTTTGTTAATTTTTGACACTCAGCTCTTTATGCTAAATAACCTAAGCCAGCTAAGGCCCCCTTCCCTTTGTCCTATTGATATTGTTGGGAACTTTCTTCAAAGATAGGTATAATGGCACAACTTATATGTAACTGAAACCATTATTTCTAATGAAAAATATCTTCTCCATTTGAGTATGCCTATTCCAGAAATTATTTCCTACATACAGAATATTCTTGTCACTTTGTTGTTATTGTTCAGATGCTCAGTTGTGTCTGACACTTTGCAATGCTATGCACTGCAGTACACCAGACTCTCCTGTACTTCACTATCTCCCAGAGTTTGCTCTGATTCATGTAAATGCCCTCTGCTCTTCCCCAGTAGCATATTGGACATCTTCCAACCTGCGGGGCTCATCTTCATGTCCTATCTTTTTGCCTTTTCATACTGTTCATGGAGTTCTTGCAGCAAGAATACTGGAGTAGTTTGCCATTCCCTTTTCCAAAGGACCACGTTTTGTCAGAACACTCTGCTATGACCTATCCATCTTGGGTAGCCCTACACAGCTTAACTCACAGCTTCATTGAGTTATGCAAGCCCCGTCACCATGACAAGGCTATGATCCATGAAGGAGTCTTGTCACTTTGGGACTTTCAAAATTTGAATTAGCATTTCTCTAAGTACTGACTGTCCTTTTCCAAGAAGATCACAGAAAAGATCTCCCATTCCACACACTCATTTTACAATGTGACATTGATACGCCTCCTCTGGAGCTTGGGGTGGTGGGGGGAGGGGCTTGGGATAGGAGATGGCAGGAGCTGTGTCTATTTCTTTGAGTCTGGTGGCCTATAATACAATTGACATTGCCTGCTGAGACTAGATCATAAAACATACCATCTACCTGGTTCTCTTGGGAAACTCTTGGAACAGCCACCACAGTGTAATGGATGACACTCTATGAACAGACCACACTTCGAACGGAACTTAGGCCCCGGCCTACAGCAAGACTAAGCAAGAAAATGACAACCAGCATTAAATCACCAATTACGTAATATGTGAGTGTACCATCGTGGGTATGAAACCTTCAGTCAAAAACAAAGCTGCCCCAGCTATGCTGAACAGAACACAAGAGATTTCCCTGTCCAATCCTGACCAACTTACAGAGTTATGAATTAAATGCATATCATTGTTTTAAACTGGTAAGTTCTGAGACAGTTTATTATGCAACACTTAACCAAAATTAATAAATGGATATTGTAACTGTGATGTATTTGTGCCCATGCCAGTGTCTATGTGCACATGTACATTTTAAAGCAAAGTACTGAGACTGTTGAAAAGAGGAGTGCATTTCTTCTTCTTAATCACTGAATACAGCAGCACTGAATCTATTTTTTAAATCAGCCTGAAGCAGATCCCAGCTTCCCTGATGGCTCAGTGGTAAAGAATCCACTTGCCAATGCAGGAGACGTGGGTTTGAACCTGGGTCAGGAAGATTCTCTGGAGAAGGAAATGGCAATCCACTCCAGATTTCTCTGGGAAATCCCAAGGACAGAGGAGCTCCTCACAGGGTCATAAAAGAGTCAGATACGACTGAGTGACTAAACAACAACAAAGCTGATTCCGTGCCCTATCCCATGTAAACTGATAAAAGCTTTATACTCAGCTCCTTTGGGGGCCTCTCCCACTATATGCCATGATCTGAGAGATTTCTTCAGTGCCAAACACTAAAAACTATCTGAAAAGGAAACAAAATGCTCGTTGTATGAATGGCACATTTAAATTTACATATACTGAAATTCTGTTCTTCAGTGAATTGTTTACTCATTTCCTTGACAGACATTTACTGAGAAGTTATGTGCTTACTGTGCTTGGCACTGGAAATAAGACATGACTTAGACTCCTTCACAATTAGATGCTAAGAAACACACCGTATAGTCATGTAGTAACTCTGCTTTAACACAGAGAAATCTCTTTAGGTGTGGGGATGAGCCATGGTGAGGTAAGTCCAGAAGTCCTACGGTTAGGGTCAGATACCCCAGGAACCTCACACAATCCTCCCTCTTCGAGACCTTATCATTTCTTCCCTCACAAATCAGTTTTTTTTTTTTTTTAAAAAAAGGATCCTACCCATCTGATGATAACAGATGCATATTTGTTGAGCTTGTACTTTGCATGCTACATTTTAAGTTCTTAAATGTGTTATCTCATTTAATTCTCACCAAAGCTCTATGATGAAAGTATAATTATTCTTTTCAGATGAGCAAATCAAAGCATCAGGAAAAAAAAAAAGGGATTTGTTTGAGGTACATAGGCACTAAGCTGTAAGCCAGGAATTGAACCCTGACCCTGTCTGCAGTGAAAATATCAGCTTGTACCATTTTGTTACTGTCACCTATGAAGCCCATTACCAATTCCTGGGAAATAAAATTAGAAATTAGATAATAAAGTCTAACCTTTTTTCCCTTTGTGCTTTAGTCCAGTCTGGCTTGCTTATAGAATGCCGCTTGCAGAAACCTTGCAGCTTGTCCTTCAGCGCAGAGTTGCTTGTGAGAAACAGCTCTGTGGACGCCTCACCTTCCGTGTGCAAAAGAGCTGCTCCAGACCCTGCAATTCAAGATGGCAGCAGCGGGCCGTGTGCAGTGACAGCTGCGGCCGCACTGCAGTCTGAACCCGGGACAACACAGCTGCGCCCAATAGGATCCAAATAGCTCTGCCCTGCCCGCGCCCTGACAGGAGAGCTCGCACCTCTCCACTCCGATGAAGGAATAACACTTTCCTTCCCTTTAGAATCGAACTCCGTCTCCATCTGCTGGCGCCTGCGACATTGGACAAAATGACCCTTCTTGGAGACCAACTCAGGAGAGTTAGTAACATTACTTTATGAATAAGCATTTAGAAGTTCCTACCAAATGTATTGCATTTAATTTGACTAATGTAGAATGTGCGAGTTGGACTATAAAGAAAACTGAACACCGAAAAATTGATGCTTTTGAACTGTGGTGCTGGAGAAGACGCTTGAGAGTCCCTTGGACTGCAAGGAGATCCAACCAGTCCATCCTAAAGGAATCAGTCTTGAATATTCATTGGAAGGACTGATGCTGAAGCTGAAACTCCAGTACTTTGGCCACCTCATGCAAAGAGCTGACTCATTTGAAAAGACCCTGATGGTGGGAAGATTGAAGGTGGGAGAAGAAGGGGATGACAGAGGATGAGATGGTTTGATGGCATCACTGACTCAATGGACATGAGTTTGAGTAGGCTTAGGGAGTTGGTGAAGGACAGGAAAGACTGGTGTGCTGCAGCCCATGGAGTTGCAAAGAGTCAGACATGCCTGAGCAATTGAATTGAACTGAACTGAACTGAACTGAATGTAGAATGTGAAACCACAAGTCAGATAATAATTTTCCGCATTCTTCATAAAACAAAATACTACATACTGTGTGTTTTCACATATGGGTTTCTTTGCAGTCATTCCTTTAAATTAAATTTAAATTAAATTCTTGCAAAAATATGTTATTGGTAAGCAAGTGTTGAAAAAAAGAGGGAATCATCTAGCCCAGTTATGAAGCAGACAGGAAGCTAACCAAACAACATATTCTTAGAGACTATTGCTGAATCTAGGTTAATGCCCTTGCACATTTCTGCTCCAGCACTTGCCCCTTCTTAGATTTGCTAACTTGGGCCATGTTAGTGAAGATCAAGAACTTACAACAGCTCACTCTCAACTAGAAATCAAAGCCAAGTATTGAATACAATAACAGGGTTCACATGGCCCCATCTTATTTCTCACTATTTTTTAACCACACATTTCTAAGCTACACCCTGTCTCCCATATGTGAGCTACTATTGCCACATCGGTATCTTTCTTCATTCATATGCTCCACTTTCAAGTCATTCAGTGCCGCCCACCCTGTTTTCCTTTGGAGGGGACCTTCCCCCTAAAATACAATTTTTCATGACCAACACGCCAGAGGCCTTTCTACTGTTCAAATAGAAGTTTTAGGCCCCTTGTTCTGTGCCTGCCTATGTATCATTTCTGCCTTTCTCAGGCCTAGCTTTGTAGCTCTGTCTTCTCTTGCTGACCCATCATTTAAACTGCCTGCTCTTAAACAAACTCATCTGTATTGGCTTCACTATTTCTGCCAGCTTTCTACCGGATCTGGTCACACCTGTCCTCTGGCTCCATTCAGCCTCCAGGACTCCATCCAGCAAAGTAATTCAACCTGTTTGGCTGTGGGATTGGATAAAATCTAGACCATATTATTCCTCAAATTTTACCTATTCAGAGAAGGTATCTCCTCTATTCTACCTTGCAATCATCCTGCTAATACAAGGCACCCTATCAGTGTTTACTTAAACATTGTCAAACACTCTTCTGTGCTCATCTGGATGCTTTTAATATTGTGCAATAGTCACAGTGTGAGGGCTTGTCTAATTTTCTCTGAACAGCCTGCAAATTATTTGTTAGAACAGATAGGTTCGTCTACCTTTTATGTATGTTTCTTTTGTCTTACTGTGACATAAAACAGCTTCAGTTGAGGCACAAATGTTCCATATACGCTTACTGAGTAGAACAAAATAAAATTCCAGATCACAAACACTGGAATCTAGTGGTCCTTTACATAGTCAATCTTTGCATAATATTCAACACATAAATGAAATGATAAAGGAGATTATTAGAATATAGGGGAGGAGAAGTTTTCCCTATGGAAATTTATCCAAAATTCTAATAAATAGGATAAGTACCTCTATCATCATTTCATTAAATATTCAATAATCATCACCATAATGAAATAACTGTTATTGATAGGATATCTCCTAACATTCATGAGGGTTTAAGTAGAAAAAGTTAAGTTTCTTAGAAAATGCTAATGACTTATAAAAAAGGTATTATATTAAAGCAGTTTATGACTAGATGAGTATCTATTCAGTCCTACAAATAAAGACCCAACTAAAACTGATTTCACAGGTTGTAACAATAAAGGGGTTTTAAAAAATTCTGAGATAAAATTTTCTGTAGAGACATTCAAATTAGGAATAAAGAAATGTGAAAACTATTTGTTCCATGTAATCCCCCTAGAAATGAAATTAGTTATCTGTGAAGTAAAGACTGCCATGAGTTGCTTACCCTTTATAGTACTCACAAAGTTAATGTTTTGTTTTATTTTCTAAGAATAAAATAAGCATTATAATGTCAAAAGCCTTCTACTACAAAACAGCCACTAGACTTTTTCAGAGATATTATCTCATAAAGTCCTCAAAACCATCTCTGGGGTATAACTATCCTCTTTTTTTAGATGAAGAGACCAAAGGTTAATGAGTTTAAATAAGTAACCAAACTTAAACAACAGCAAATGGCAAAATAAGGATTCAGTGGATTTTGTTTTTTTTAACTTTTAAATCCAGACTCAGGCAGGTATTCCTCAACTAATTTTTATGTATGTAATTACTTAACAGGTAGAAATTAGACAACTTAATAGGGTTAGATATAGACCTTTGCTTCATAATTTTAGTTTTAAAATGAAACCAAATTTTAAAGTAAAATAAATAGTAGCTTTTAGAGAAGGGATTATGACATTACCGCTTTATTTTTCATTATCTTCTATCTGTGTTAGTCACTCAATAATGTTTGCCTCTTTGCGACACTATGGACTGTAGCCCACCAGGCTCCTTTGTCCATGGAATTCTCCAGGCAAGAACACTGGAGTGGGTAGCCACTCCCTTCTTCAGGGGATCTTCCCAACGCAGGGATCAAACCTGCATCTCCTGCTTGGCAGGCAGATTCTTTACCATTTGAGCCTCCAGGAAAGTCCATCATCTTCTATACATAAATTTTATCCAAAGATTCTTATTGAGCATCATGGGCCAAGTAGAAGATTTGATGCTAAATCTTGATAGGGATATATTCTTTTTATTATTTTTATAATATGATAATTCTGCATTCTTTCAAGTAAGGGACAGATATTAAGGGGATAATTCTCACCGCAGTTATTTAAAATCCCAGTTACTATTTTATCACTCTCTGTGAATGGATCTATTGTCCTGCTGACCAGAAGGGCTGCCATTGTAATGATCCAGCACTGTGTATTTTCACAGCATCCAAGAACCAGAATGGTGATTGCAACTAGGAGAGAAGTTCACATTAGAAATCATTCTTAATAGAACCCCAGATTTCTGAATTCATTAGAAATTGTGTAATTTAAGGATTCTTTTAATCTGTTCTGAAAGTTTACTTTCATGAAGTCTACATCTACAGCAAGAGCCTTCCTCTGTTAAATTAGCCTTTCTTGGGTCTCTTATCCAATGCAGTACTCATTCTAAGGTGCAGGGGTCAGAGGGGGAAAAGGAGAACAAATATCAAAGTCAAAGACTGACTTCCTCTAGCAGTTTGAACCAGGAGGTGATAACCATGTGACAGTCCATCACAGAGGTAGCGTGAGTGTGTATATGCTCGGTCACTCAGTCACATCCAGTCCTTGTGATCCCATGGATTGCAGCTCATCAGACTCCTCTGTCTATGAGAATTCCCAGACAAGAATACTGGGGTGTGTTGCTACTTCCTTCTCCAGGAGAATCCTCTGACCCAGGGATCGAACCCATGTCTCTTGCATCTCTTGCAAATTCTTTACCATTGTGCCACCTGGGAAGCCCGTGATGGAAGCAGTGCTGCAATTCTTTGTGGTTGACAGAATATAGCTCAGGAAATCTGCACCAATCTGATCTCCCATGTACAATTGTCCTCATGACTTGAGTTTGAAAACAGTTTGAACAACATTCCTTGGCCACACAATCTAATGACTAGAATCTTCCAGTTTTATTGTTCTTTGCTTTTTTTCTTGAAAGAAGCCTTGTCAATCAGAATGAAAAGAATGTTTTAAGGCGTGAGAAAATTAAAATTTCCTGTTTAAAGCCTAGAGTTCATTAGCAGGAGTATATTTACTTATTTCAAGGGTCACTGATTTACACAGAAGAGCTGCCTCTCTGATACCCAAGTCCCAAATCATTCACCTGAAAATGGTTTAGAAACACTCTCAGGTCTATTAGCTTTCAATGAGGCCTAATTCATCTTTGCTGTGCTTTGTCTTGTGACCCTGTCAAGTGAAGGGTCCTGCTAGGATTATATACTATCCCTTTTTCACTTGATCATTTTTCAGTTAAATAATTGTCTAAGGTTAATTGCTTGCAATGACTAAAGTTTTGTTTGTATTACACTGGAGTTTTCTTTTATCAGTGATACTTGGTTAATTACTTTATTATTTATTACCTAATATAGAAAATTTTTGTAGAAGAAATATTCTTATTAATTGGACTTTTTATTGAACTGTTTTTATTGTAGATGTATTAAGGCTAAAATCTAAATTTTGCCAAATAAGAGAAGTCTATTCTTGACAGTACAGAGTCAGACTAGAAACAAAGAGATTTTATAATATTACAATACTGAGAGGTAGTGCAGTCTTCAGAGACTACTAAACCTCAGTTTGAATTCAGCATCAGACATATCAAGTCCTGGGAGTTTTCTGAACTTAAATTATCTCATCTTTAAAATGAAAATATTAATATCAGCCATACATAGATTGTTTGAAGATTACAGATGATACAAAAAGCACAATATTTAATTTGTTAGGTATTACTTGTTTTAACTATGTCATCTTGAGAGAGCTACTTGTGTTTCAGTTTCCTTGGAAAAACAGAAGGGTGGACTAGATAATTCCTACATTTTCTGTCAAAACTTATAAGTAAATCAATTACTTACAATCTCTTTTGGTTCTTTGAATAACTTTACATCAGTTAGAGTTTTTTCATGTTAAAATTTTCCAGGTGGATAAAGAGGACATAAGTTGCAATTTACACAGTAATGTGAGGACAAGTTGACAAAAACAAAATGGTTAACAGAAAGTGTTTCAGTATGGAAATATTTCAGAGCAAAAGTAATCATGTGGTTCATGGTTAAATAATTGTTTAAAGAACTTGTATTATGATTCCGTATAAGATTTAATGAGTGCTCTTAGAAAAATCACTGAAAAAATTTAATTGACTCACTTGATCTCAACTTAGTCAACCTATAGCAGTAAGTGCACCTGCCATCTACCTAGTTAGAATTTCCATGGGAAAAAAGGAAACTAAATACACCAAATAGAATCATATTTTTACTTGTAAATTATTTCTGTGTACAACAGAAATGTTATCAGTCTTGCCAGAAATCAATTTTTTTAAATGACCCCAAAGCTTTATCTCTCAACAGTAGTAGGTTTTATTTTTTTAATTTGTTTTTATTCAGTACAGTCATACTAACCTTTCTAAATATATTTTACAAAACAACTTCATTAAGCCATAAACCATGTTTAATAATTCAAATCATAAAGACAGCAACACAAAATTTGAAACCAGAGAACATATACTTCTTCATTTACAAAAGGGTCAGAAGATAGGTAGACACTCTTTCTCCCTTGCTCCTTGTGAGCAAGGGGTGAAGAGACCTGAGCAAAAGAATTGCAAAACTACATGCTTCTATAGATCTTTCCTTATCTGAAATCTGTCCTCCAAATTTGGAGTAAATAAACTCCAAAAATCAGTATGGGGGATAGCGTTAGCTAGATATGGCTAACTTGGCTCCAACTAATATTTTTTTCCCTATGAGAAAACAGCTCATCCTGAAACATCTTATGAAAAGAAACAATAGCAATAATAAAGTATTAATAGCAACACTTATATCTATCTTTCTTTGAGTCTTTAATAATAAGTTCTAATGACTCAAGACTTTAGCTACATTATGCCTTGCCTAGAAGTACGTTTTGTGTGTGTTAAATTGAGAAAGTACGTATATAAACATAATTTGGATAATTTGAAATTTCATGTAATAGCTTGAGCTCATTTTATAGTGGTCTATTAGCTCTATTAAAATTCTATACTCTCTAAAACAAGAAATCAATAGCTTTTTAAACAACAAAAAATACCAAAGCTTGAAAGGGCCCTATTTTTACTCAAAGCACTGAGTATGACATTTTGCAAAATTTCTAATTCTACTGGGTTGGCCAAAAAGTTCATTCAGGTTTTTCTATGCAACATTTCTGTAACAAACTTTTTGGCCAATCCAATAATTTGAGATCCTCAACACACACACCATAAAAACTTCAAGGTCAGTTTTCATCAGTTACCTCCAAGGCAATCTTAAGGATCTTTGCCACTGCTCTTGCAACTCATTCTATTCTCTTCCCAACTACATTTTCTCAAAGGAACAAAGCCCTTTTCCAGATGAGAAAGGAACAAAATAAACATACTGATCATTTTGTCTTATTCCAATATACTAACCATCAGGATAAGTCTTAAGGAAGCAAGAAAATAAACCTTACAACTTCCTCCTTATGAAGATACTTAATGCATTTCTTGATATTTCTACTTTAATTTATTAATCTTATATGAGTTGGGAAACTGAGACAAGTAGGAAATAGCAAGTAATTAAAGCTACAGCTGCTGCTGCTGCTGCTGCTGCTGCTGCTGCTGCTGCTGCTAAGTCGCTTCAGTCATGTCCGACTCTGTGCGACCCCACAGACGGCAGCCCACCAGGCTCCCCCGTCCCTGGGGTTCTCCAGGCAAGAACACTGGCGTGGGTTGCCATTTCCTTCTCCAATGCATGAAAGTGAAAAATGAAAGTGACATCGTTCCATCATGTCCGATTCTTGGCAACCCCATGGACTGCAGCCCACCAGGCTCTTCTGTCCATGGGACTCTCCAGGCAAGAGTACTGGAGTGGGTTGTCGTTGCTACAGAGAAACTCTCAAACTTTTCTTAAACCTATTCTTTCCCCATAGGAAGATATAAGATTACTTTAAAGTCTTATTTTCTATCCTAAAAGGGGATTAATCTAGCATGCCAAAACAAGGCAGAAAAGAAATGATCTAGAACTTTTTAAAAAGTACTTATTGTATTTAGGATCGCAGAAGGACTCAAGATTCTGTGAGGGTCTGGCTAAGAGGCACGCTTCAGAAGCTAGATATCTTATCGAGAAGGAACAAAAAGAAAAACAAACAACAATTAGAAATGGGAGAGTAACTGTGGCATCATGTCCAAGAACAGTAACAACCACCCTACCCCTGCCCCCGAATTACTGCCAAATCAAGTAGAAAGTGGCAGAATTTCAATCAAGTACCGGAAATGAACAAAGGAAAGTCAATCTCTAGTCAAAGGTAAAAGAGGAAAAACAAGAGGACTTGAGCGTGAGAAATCTCCACTTGATGGAACATACCAGGAGGTATTATTCAAAATGATGAACCTATATGACTTCCATCCTCAGAGAAGTTAGCGAAAAGTAAGCCAACTAAATACATGCATGACATATGCATGAATTTTAGGAACCATGGCTCCACCGAGAATCCTCCTTCAGTCTAATGGGAGGAAGTAGGAAGCAATCCCACTACTGGGCACAGTATTAAAACCTCAAAGTTAGTTTGATTTTTCTACCTCTTTAAGCTTGAGGATGAGCTTAAAAGCAGCTCTCTCTTCGACAGACAAGAACTCAATGAACAGGAACAATGACACAGAGAAAGCTGTAAAACTAAACACAAGGGAACCCTAAATCAATTTCAACTTGCTACAGGCTTCAGTGAGGCTGCATTTTGCTTTTGCCCAGAACCCTCAGCAGACCAGATCTCAGAGCCTTAGCATTACCCCCTGCCTCAGCCTACTTGGTGACCTCTCTTCCAGGAGATTTCCTTTTCCTAGACCTCCAGAAGGTCTGGCAGAAACAGCTTAGAAAACAACTGTAGCAGAGTGGTGGTGATGCCAAGGATGTCACTGCAGAAGAGGAGAACCCGAGCTCTGGGGACACTGAGAGCTCATGGGGCTGGATCTGACATTCCTGATGCATCACACAGGCACCTTCATCCTTCCGACTCTGTAATCCATCCTGCAAGTAGAAGAAAAGAGTTAAAAAGCCGTCAATACGAACACATATATACAGAAAGGACTTGCCCTTCTCAGCCGTTTCTTTCATACCCACCTGGGCCCAAGGATCCTAGTTTCTTTCTCAAGTTCCGTATCCCCCCTCTGCCCATTCCTGATGAAGAGGTGTCATTATTTTCTCTTCTGGAGTAACCTGGGATCCCCTGTGGAAACCATCAGCCTGGATCACTGAATGACCTTGTCGTACCCATGTCCTCTTCCTTTAGCCTCCATCCTGGAGCCACTTAGAATTGATATTTGGGAAAGAAACACATTTTTAGAGTGTCGAGCCATTATACATATGGATATGTTTGTTGTATATGTGTTTTGAGCCCAGAATTTTGCAACCCCTTGCCTCATCCCTATCTCTTTGGGAAGGTCAAGATAATGTTCCTTGGCATTGAGCAGGGTCAGCTTTGTATCTCTCACCTCATCTTCTTCACTCTGTGGTGGTACAAAAGGTATTGGAAGAATGCCAGGGCAGTGAGTCTTCACTTTCTCCTTCCTCTTGCTCTTTCTCATTCTCCTTGTCCTCACAACCTTCCTCAGACATCTGTGCATTTTTGGAGATGGATCTAGCTTTCTTTTCTGGACTAGAAGCATGGCAAGAGCTTGTGTAACATTGCCCACAGGACTCTAAGATGTCCCCTCCAATGGCTCTGGAGATGATTCTAAACTTTTCTTCAGAGAATTGTTCTCCCATGGATAGAATCTGTCCTCTGTATCATGAGTATCTGGTGATATCTTCAAGTCATCAGCAGCGTGGTTTGGAATGGAGATTGAAGATTCCCAACCTCTCTCACTGAGGGTTTTTGGTTTTTGGTTTTTGACCCACTATGCTGACCCCAGCCACCTTTGCAGAAACAAGGAGCTTAAAACAAAAGGACCAAAAGTCAAATGCTAATGGAAGTAGTTCCCTCACTCCAATGATTTACCATCTGTTATAGACAAACAGCGGCACTGGTCTCAGATTTCCCCTCTGGATTTATCTAAAGGAATTTAACAGCCTTTGGGAATAGAGTCCTCAGGTTGTTCTTCTTGGCCTGGATGTTCTCAGCTTCCCTAAAAGGAGAGACAAGTCACTGAAATAAGTGTTCCATGACAGTGGAGTTCCTCTTGGTCACACAAAATCTATGGTTTAATACGACTTAGCCAAACCTACAATAAATTCCTGGGCATTAACCTGCCACATTTCCAGAGCAGTATTCTCCATGTATATCAGAATTACCTGGGGTATTTTTTGAAAAAGCAGATTTCTGGACATACCCCATAGCTACAGTCAGAATCTCTAAACCTGGGTTCTAGGAATTTTTTTATCCCTAGTAACTTAAGTGATTTTCATGCATTCTGAAGTTAAAACCTATTACTTTAGAGGGACTTTGATCTAGTATTCTATGGGGTTACAGAGATGAGTTGCCTACAAAAACATCCCACTTTGCCCTCTAGGTTTACCCTAATCATGTCAACCCATCCTCATTTCTCTTCTCTGAATATCTTTAACCATAATCACTAAATTTGGAATATTATCCTTTATTATCTTCTATTATAATTTAACTCCTGGACATTGTAACTATGCCTCTAACCAGATTATAAGCTTCTCAGGGTCAAGGACTCTTTTGGAGTTGTCAGTTTTCCACAGTGGCTAGCCAGCTGCCTATTAAATAGAATTTGTTATTGTTATTCAGTAGCTAAATCATGCCTGACTCTTTGCAACCCCATGATCACCTGCCAGGCTCCTCTGTCCATGGAATTCTCCAGGCAGGAATACTAGAGTGAATTACCATTCAGGGGATCTTCTATACCTGGGATTGAATCCATGTGTCCTGTATTGGCAGGCAGATTCTTTACCACTGAGCTTCCAGGGAAGCTCTAATAAATAGAATCAGATCAGATCAGTTGCTCAGTCGTGTCTGACTCTTTTGCAACCGCATGAATCACAGCACACCAGGCCTCCCTGTCTATCACCATCTCCCGGAGTTCACTCAAACCCACGTCCATTGAGTCGATGATGCCATCCAGCCTTCTCATCCTCTGTCGTCCCCTTCTCCTCCTCCTCCCTTTCCCTCCCAGCATCAGAGATTTTTCCAGTGAGTCAACTCTTTTCATGAAGTGGCCAAAGTACTGGAGTTTCAGCTTTAACATCATTCCTTCCAAAGAACACCCAGCACCAATCTCCTTCAGAATGGACTGGATGGATCTCCTTGCAGTCCAAGGGACTCTCCAGAGTCTTCTCCAACACCACAGTTCAAAAGCATCAATTCTTCGGCGTTCAGCTTTCTTCACAGTACAACTCTCACATCCATATATGAATACTGGAAAAACAATAGCTTTGACTAGATGGACCTTTGTTGGCAAAGTAAGATCTCTGCTTTTGAATATGCTATCTAGGTTGGTTATAACTTTTCTTCCAAGGAGTAAGCGTCTTCTAATTTCATGGCTGCAGTCACCATCTGCAGTGATTTTGGAGTCCCCCCAAAATAAAGTCTGATACTGTTTTCACTGTTTCTCCTTCTATTTCCCATGAAGTGATGGGACCAGATGCTATGATCTTCTTTTTCTGAATGTTGAGCTTTAAGTCCTTTTTCACTCTCCTCTTTCACTCTCATCAAGAGGCTTTTTAGTTCCTCTTCACTTTCTGCCATAAGGGTGGTGTCATCTGCATATCTGAGGTTATTGATATTTCTCCTGGTAATCTTGATTCCAGCTTGAGCTTCTTCCAGCCCAGCATTTCTCATGATGTACTCTGCATATAATTTAAATAAGCAGGGTGACAATATACAACCTTGAAGCACTCCTTTTCCTATTTGGAACCAGTCTGTTGTTCCATGTCCAGTTCTAACTGTTGCTTCCTGATCTGCATACAGGTTTCTCAAGAGGTAGGTCAGGTGGTCTGGTATGCCTGTCTCTTTCAGAATTTTCCACAGTTTATTGTGATCCACACAGTCAAAGGCTTTCGCATAGTCAATAAAGCAGAAATAGATGTTTTTCTGGAACTCTCTTGCTTTTTCGATAGAATAAGAGAATGAAAATATGAGTAGGTTTATATTCCAGCGTACAGTGATTGTACTAAATGAGGTTTTTCTCATCTAGTAGGAAAAGCTATCGAGAATGCAAAGAACATGGACCCTGAGGAAAAACATAATCCAGTTCCCCAAATTTACAGATGGGAAAGCTAAGACTCAAGTAAGATAATGACCTGCTGAATGCTGAGTTGGCAAGTCTGTTGGATAAAGGACCAAACAGAAAATATTTTAGGCTCTGTGGATCCTATGGTCCTCTTACAAATATTCATCTGCTGTAAAACAAAAGCACCCACAGTAAGTAAGTAAATAAATAATCATGGCTGTGTTCCAATAAAACTTTGTTTACAAAACAGGTGATAGGCCAGATTAGGCAGCAGGCTATAGCCTGCCAAACCCTGGCCTAAAGTGATACAACTACTAAGCAGCAGAGCTGGGATTAGAAATCAAGGCACCTAACTCCCAGAAAGTGTACTTTCTACAGAAGGGTAGAAGATGATAGAATGAGAAAGGGCTCTTTCACTTAAAAGAGAGACTTTAAAGTAGGAAAAGATCAAAACATGTCGGGAATATAGTGCTTCTAACATAGTTTCTTATGACCCACAATCATTTACACAAAAAACTGGTAGCAAAATTCTGAATCTGGTCAATATTCAAACAGATCCATCTTTTGAAAAGTGAGAGGAATACATTAAACATTTCCTATCACTCAGTACAGTTCACTTCAGTGGCTCAATCATGTCTGACTCTTTGTGACCCCCATGGATTGCAGCAAACCAGGCCTCTCTGTCCATCACCAAATCCCAGAGTTTACTCAGATTCACATCCATTGAGTCAGTGATGCCATCCAACCATCCAGTCCTCTGTTGTCCATCCCTTTCTCCTCCCACCTTAAATCTTTCCCAGCATTAGGGTCTTTTCAAATGAGTCAGTTACAGGTAGCCAAAGTATTGGAGTTTCAGCTTCAGCATCAGTCCTTCCAATGATTATTCAAGACTGATTTCCTTTAGGATGGACTGGTTGGATATCCTTATTGTCCAAGGGCCTCTCAAGAGTCTTCTCCAACAACACAGTTCAAAAGCATCAATTCTTCGTCACTCAGCTTCTTTATAGTCCAACTCACACCCATACTTGACTAATGGAAAAAGCATAGATTTGACTAGATGGACCTTTGTTGGCAAAGTAATGTCTTTGTTTTTTAATAAGCAGCCTAGTTTGGTCATAACTTTTTTTCCAAGGAGTAAGTATCTTTTAATTTCACAGCTGTAGTCACCATCTGTAGTGACTTTTGAGCCCTCTAAAATAAAGTCTTTCACTTTTTCTGCTGTTTCCCCATCTGTTTGCCATAAAGTGATGGGACCAGATGCCACGATTTTAGTTTTCTGAATGTTGAGCTATAAGCCAACTTTTTCATTCCCCTCTTTCACTTTCATCAAGAGGCTCTTTAGTTCTTCTTCACTTTCTGCCATAAGGGTGACATTATTGACAATGCCCCTGGCAATCTTCACTTCAGTTTGTGATTTATCCAGTCCGGCATATCACATGATGTAGTCTTCATATAAGTTAAATAAGCAGGGTGACAATATACGACCTTGACATCCTCCTTTCCCCGATTTGGAACCAGTCTGCTGTTCCATGTCCAGTTCTAACTGTTGCTTGTTGACTTGCATAAAAATTTCTTAGGAGGCAGGTCAGGTGGTCTGGTATTCCCATCTCTTGGAGAATTTTCCACTATTTGTTGTGATCCACATAGTCAAAGGCTTTGGCCTAGTCAATAAAGCAGAAATAGATGTTTTTGTGGAACTCTCTTGCTTTTTCAATGATGCAACAAATGTTGTCAATTTAGATCTCTGGTTCCTCTGTCTTTTCTCAATCCAGCTTTCATATCTTGAAGTTTTCGGTTCACATCTTGTGAAGCCTGGCTTGGAGAATTTTGAGCATTACTTTGCTAGTGTGTCAGAGGAGTTCAATTGTGCAGTAGTTTGAGCATTCTTTGGCATTGCCTTTCTTTGGGATTGGAATGAAAGCTGACCTTTTCCAGTCCTATGGCCACTGCTGAGTTTTCCAAATTTGCTGGCATATTGAGTGCAGCACTTTCACAGCATCATCTTTCAGGATTTGAAACAGCTCAACTGGAATTTCATCACCTCCGTTAGCTTTGTTCATAGTGATGCTTCCTAAGGCCCACTGGACTTTGTATTCCAGGATGTCTGGCTCTAGGTGAGTGATCACACCAACATTATCTGGATCTTTTCTGTATAGTTCCTTTGCGTATTCTTGCCACCTCTTCTTAATATCTTCTGTTTCTGTTAGGTTCATACTGTTTCTGTCCATTATTGTGCCCATCTTTGCAAGAAATGTTACCTTGATATCTCTACTTATCTTGAAGAGATCTCTAGTCTTTTTCATTCTATTGTTTAGCTCTGTTTCTTTGCATTGATCACTGAGGAAGGCTTTCTTATCTCTCCTTGCTATTCTTTGGAACTTTGTATTCAAATGGGTATGTCTTTCCTTTTCTTCTTTGCCTTTAGCTTCTCTTCTTTTTACAGCTATTTGTAAGGCCTCCTCAGACAACCATTTTGCCTTTTTGCATTTCTTTTTCTTGGGGGTGGTCTTGACCACTGTTCCTGTACAGTGTCACAAACCTCCATCCATAGTTCTTCAGGCACTGTCTATCAGATCTAATCCCTTGAATCTGTTTATCACTTCCACTGTATAATTGCAATGGATTTTACTTAGATCATATCCAAATGGTCTAGTGGTTTTCCCTACTTTCTTCAATTTAAGTCTGAATTTGGCAATAGGGAGCTCATGATCTGAGCCACAGTCAGCTCCTGGTCTTGTTTTTGCTGACTGTATAGAGCTTCTCCATCTTTGCCTGCAAAGAACATAATCAATCTGATTTTGGTGTTGACCATCTGGTGATGTCCATGTGTAGAATCTTCTCTTGTGTTGTTGAAAGAAGGTGTTTGCTATGACCAGTGTGTTTTCTTGGCAAAATGCTGTTAGCCTTTGACCTGCTTCATTCTGTACTCCAAGGTCAAATTTCCCTGTTATTCCAGGTATCTCTTGACTTCCTTCTTTTGCATTCCAGTCCCCTATAATGAAAAGGACATAATTTGGGGGTGTTAGTTCTATAAGGTCTTGTAGGTCTTCATAGAACCATTCAACTTCAGCTTCTTCAGCATTACTGGTTGGGGCATAGACTTGAATTACTGTGATACTGAAATGTTTGCCTTGGAAACAAACAGAGATGAGTCTGTCATTTTTGAGATTGCACCCAAGAACTGCATTTTGGACTCCTTTGTTGACTATGAGGGCTACTCTTTCTTCTAAAGGATTCTTTTTCATAGTAGCAGATATAATGGTCATCTAAATTAAATTTGCCCCATTCCAGTCCATTTTAATTCACTGATATCAATGTTCACTCTTGCCATCTCCTGTCTGGCCACTTCCAATTTACCTTGATTCATGGACCTAACATTACAGGTTCTCACACAATATTCCTCCTTACAGCATCGGACCTTACTTCCATCATCAGTCACATCCACAACTGGGCGTTGTTTTTGCTTTGGCTCTGTCTCTTCATTCTTTTTGGAATTATATCTCCACTTTTCTCCAGTAGCATACTGGGTATCTACCAACCTTGGGAGTTCATCTTTCAGTGTCCTATCTTTTTGCCTTTTCATGCAGTCCATGGCGGTTCTCAAGGCAAAAATACTGAAGTGGTTTTGCCATTCCCTTCTCCAGCGGACCATGTTTTGTCAGAACCATCCACCAGGACCCTGATTTGATTCAGGTAACATTCTGTACCTACAAAGTTCATCCCTCTGGATTATAATAACCTGTGTAGAGATCTGTCTCCTTCACTAAGCTCAGCACTCCCTGAGGGCAGGAAGTCCTGCTTGTCACTCATCCCGAGTGTCTCCATGGTTCTCATCATCTGGAAGTTGTTCAGTATTGTGGACTTCAAAATGCAGGTCCTTACAGGCTGCCCTCCAAACCCTGTGCTCTGTGTTCAATTCTCCCCCTCTTTGAATGAACAGATTGAAATTTGGGGAGCAAAACTTAACAGTGCTGGCCAGTGCTCAACTATAAATCCAGCTACCAATCCAGAGCTTATGATATCAGTAGGTGGTTTCACTCAGAAAAATAAAAAAGAGGGAAGGGGAGCTGCTAGGGTGGTGGTTAGCATCATTTGGTGCAATTCTATACAAGTAGCATCTCCCACCCACTTCCCTACTAGAATCACAAGAAAATGCTACCCAGGGAGGGCCTCACTTATTCAGGTTCCTGGCTCCCCCAGACCCACTTGCTTCTCATCCCACCATACTTTTTCATCTTCCTGATAAAGTGTCAGCACCCCCCTGGCCATCCCCACCTCCCCACCCTGCCTCATGCAAGGTCTCCCCAAAACTTCCATTATCCTGGACTACAAGGACTTGCCATGACACATACCCATGGGGCACATACCCAATTCCAGACCCTGACTCTCCTTTTGATGCCCCAATGTGAGGAACCTTCCACAAGAGCTGAGTGTGCTCATATGCAGGGATGCTGTTCAACCCCAGAGGGCAAGTGCCCAACAAGATGCAGATGAGATTTGTACCACAAGAATGCCACTAAATCTGGAGTCCCTGATTACTCAGGATTTCATACACTGGAAATTATTTGGAAGTATAATATATATGAATTCATATGTCACAACATAAGCCCATTTGTCTCCATAAATCTATTGCCCTTCAAAATTCTTTATGATTGATTTTTCCCCATTTTCACATATTACTGAAGCAAAGCTGAGAGTATTAAAGCCGTTGGGTGAATTTGCTGCCAAGGCAGACTCAAAGCCAATTTAGAAGTCTTAAAACAACAAACTCATGGCCACTGAACTCCGCCTGGCCCTGCAGAAGAGGCTAGGGGAAAAAAAAAAAAAAGAACTCACTAATCATTATTGACAGTGAAGTGACTTTCCTCTTTAAAAATGGGAAAGAAATGACTGGCATGAGCCAACTTTGCTTCTCAGTGACTCTCCAGAGAATTAAATAACTGAAGCATCAGACAACACTTTTCTTTGAAGATAACCTTTCATATTAAATTAAAAAGATGAAGAGCTAATTTTAAAGGGAAAGAAAATGAATAATCTGTGAGGGCAGATTACTGTGAGTATACAGTTACAAAGGGACTAAAATATGATAGTAAGCATTGCAAAATGTTGCTTTACAATTTAAGTATATTTTCATTTTCAGGGTGACGTTTACTGAGAGCCTACTATGAATCAGACATTGGCTAAGTTGCTATTCAATATGCTTAACAGAAAGCATATACTGATCAACATCAATTGGTTGTTTTCTAACTTTAGCAGGCATGACAATCACATGAAGCATTTTTAAAACAGATTACTGGGCCCCCTCCCCAGTGGTTCTGATTCAGCAGGACTGGATGAACAAATGAGAATATATATTTCTAACAAGTTCCCAGGTGATGCTGGTGGTATGGAGCCTGCACTTTGAGAACAACTGAATTAAATATTCTCAGGTATAAAAATGAGACACAATGACTTGTAATAGCCTTTAAAAAAATGGGGGTCATTCCTAACCACTTATTATGACCAAATGAAGATGTATAGATTCTGAAATGGTTATCTTCTGGGCTGAATCCTCCAAGCATGTTGCTTTTTCACCCACATTTTGAACTTTTGGAAGATATGGCCAGAAGCACTATGCTTCAAGTGTGGATAATGCTGACACTGGGTTGCCAACAGGTCTTTTCTCCATGAGCACCTACAACTCTCCTTCTAGTTTCAATCTCAGATTAGTTACAAGCATAGAATGTGAACATCAAAGAAGCAAACTATTAAAAAGCTAGGAATGTACATATAGGCAAGGAAGCTTTATTTTTCTATAGAAATTAATTATTATCATTTTATTAAGTTCTTGCTCTTTCTAAAATTTCATCATCTCATTTTAAAACTTTAGCCCTCTGGGCTGAAAATCAGTACAGGAAAAGAGATGTGTGACCTATGATTTAGCCTAATAAAACAGTAACAAATAACACACTCAGTGGGTGGTTAAATCTGATGATATTTTATGCTGAATTTTCTGTAGTAATTCAATTAAAAATCCTATGGCAAGCCAACAGAAAATATAAAGGTCACCAAAGTTTTATAGAATCGCATATTTAGTCTTAAAACATATTAAGCCCATATGCATTTGGTATCTTTATTTATTAACTTAAATACTTCAAGTAGAGTTTCTCTCTAATATAATTTAGGATAACCATTTATATTTGTGCTATTTAAAAACTTCAGCGGGCTCACATCATTGTGCTTAAAATTCCAGTAAAAGAGGGAGAAACACTAGTTAGAAGGAGAGTACATTTCAAAAGCAGTATTAATACGACCTCCACAATAACACTGTTTCTTAAAGGTCTGGGCAACCAATTCGTGTTGGCTCTTCTTCGTCCTCCTTCAAGCAGCAGGATCCCTGGAAAAGGAACACTGCCACACAAAGCAAGCTGAAGTCACTCAGGATCTCTGAGTCATTTGGCTACATTTAGTCCTGCCAGGGTTCCTAGCCAAAGGATCGATGATCCTGGGCTCTCTTCACGTCTTCTCTAATGACAGCCTTGGAGCATTCCGGAAAACTTTAGCACTTTCTTTTCTAACCATAAATTGCACATAACTCTTTCAGATTCTTAGTCTATATTTTCTCATAAAACTCTTTGAGATCCTCTGGTGAAGATAGATAGCAAGAATGATGGGACTTTAAATTGTTGTCCTTCAATGGTACATGCACTGGATCATAACTCTATGGCTCTGGTTCCCTCATAAATCTAAATCACAAAGCCATTCTTTTCATTTCAAGTGGAGCAACGCATAGACCCATGGGTGAAGCAATATAAACTCTCTTGAGTAATCTCTCAAAATCCAATCTCTTCTGCAGAACAGATTCACAACTCAGTGGTGATAATCCTCCGTTAAACCTGTGAAATTTGCTGCTCTCAGGCCACCCAAGTAGAATGGTGAGAAAGATGCTCATGTGTTAAAGCAGGACAGGCCTGAGAACTGTCTGGAATTACAGAACTTAGGTTCAGTCTAAGCTTCACCACTCTGTTGCCCTAGATAGTCACTAAGTTAGGTGATTTAGGGGAGAAAGGTGAGACCTCAGGTTTATAGAATTCTCTTTTAACCTCAGACGCAAAGAATTATTTAATCAAAATTAAATAAGTCATGACACACTCTCATCCTTGTTCCAAACATATATACTCTCAGGTATATACCTAAGAAAAAGGTATGCAAAATGTGTTATGTTCACAGAGGAACTATTTACAATGCAAAAAGCTTGGGAAAAAAGATCCACATATCCATTCTTAGGATACTGTGGTGGAGTCTCACAATGGATTAGTGAACAACAGTCAGGTAAAGCAGCCGTAGCACCTACAACAACATGGAGTCACTGAATGTTTCCGAGCCTTTGTTTCACCCTCTTAAATGGAGACAACAATAACACATTCTTTTTCTGAGGATTAAATAGATAGCCTATGTAAAAATTATCAGAAAATTAAAACTAGTATATGTTAGTTATTTTCCTCCCACATTCTTTACTAGTTCCCTGCTTGGAGACATCATACTGAAGAACAGGAAAGCAGAGGATGGTGCAGAAGATTCAAAGGTGGACCACGCCACAGGGAAGCATCTCTTGATCCCAGCAATCATTTTGTGCAGGGACTTGAGTAAGGTAATTAACCCCTCTAAACCTCAGTTTTCTCTCATGTGAAGTGGAAACAAAATTAGTGCCAAATTAAGGAGGCTTTAATATGGTAATTTAAGTGTCTATCATACTGCCTGATACGACACAAGTATTCATGCAATTAATAATGTGTTAGTTGCTCAGTCATGTCCGACTCTGCAACCCCATGGACTGTAGCCCACCAGGCTTCTCTCTCCAAGGAATTTTCCAGGCAAGAATACTGGAATGGGTAGCCATTCCCATCTCCAGAGTATCTTCCCAACCTATGGATTGAACTAGGGTCTCCCTTATTGTAGGCAGATTCTTTACCATCTGGGTCATCATTGATAATTATTATATTAATAAGAATCCCTTTTTAAAATCTGTCAAATGAACAGGGTCACTTTGACCTGCTCTTTCTCACCATTCACTCTCCTGAGTTATGCATGTGTGTGTGCATATACACAGACATTCATACTTGTGCACTAAGAGATTTCCTTTGCTTTAGCCTATTCCTTGGCTTTTCATGTTTAAGTTAGGACTGAGGGCAACAGGTAAGCACAGTAATTAGGCCCAGGTTTCCTACCATGGACATCAGGACAGAAATAGGCCCCATTTCATTAGATTATATCACTCTTAAATATAAAGAGTGATATATTTGGAAGAATTTTGTTCAGAATTCCCATTAAAAGCAAGGTTCATTCATACTTTATTATTTAAAAAACCTGCAAATAAGTAAAGGCCACCATTTTTACAATCTACATATCATAATAAAAGAGTGGAAAGAATTATTTAACTGTAGCACAACCTAACTGGAGAATTGTAGGTAAAAATTCTTGAACAGTATTTGAAACATAAACATCTTGAAGGACATCTTTTATATTTGTTGACTGTGTTAAGCCAGGCCTGGGCAGGTCACAGTGGAAGAAGCTGGAACCCAGAACCAGACCTGCCGCCAGGGAGGACAGTCCAGCTGCAGGTGCTGGGAAGATGTCCCATCTGGCAGGCAGAACACAGTAGCTGAAGGATATGGCAATATATAAGAGCTGCTAATGCAGCCAGGAACCTGGAGTCAGGAGGCAGCCACGAAACAATGGAGATTTACTCAATGTGAAATCACAGCATGGTGCCATGGAATCCAGAAGCAAAAAGTGCCCCAACGTTCAGGCAGGCAGCATCAGAGAGCCTCCTCTGAAAGTGTGGAGCCTCAGTCAGCATGTGGTGCAGGAGCTGGACCCCGGGGCTCAGGAGCCGGAGGAGTAGCAACAGTAAGGCTGAGTCTTATGTGTCCCTAGAGGACATGGGCACACCTGGCAAATTCCTAAGACGGGACCTCAGTCCTTGGTAATGAGACAAAAACCCAGGCACAAAAACCAGAGTGCAAGGTAGACACTGAACCCAAGGAACAAGAGACAAGGCTGGTTCTACAAATACGGCAAAAACCAAAGGCAGACTAGAAGCCAAACCAACGTGATCAGGAGGAGCAAAATTGTTGAAAGTTCCTTAAATGCCTCCTCTCCCAGATCAAGTCTGGCCACGGCGAGCTTAGAAGGCTTAGTCATGGTCAGAAGAGGATGGCAGAAACTGGAGCATAGATAGGAAGGACTTGACAATAACCAGATCAGAAAAACCAGGCCCACAGTTCTGAGACTGCAATCAATATAATTACCCTGACTTCTAGACAAGTAGCAGCACTTTTGTTTACAAATCACAGTACAATCACACACACACACACACACACACACACACACACACAAGAGGAAAGTCCAAGTGAGTTTGTTTTAATGAACTTGACCTAGAGTAAAATGATAGGCTTTTTAAATTTAAGGGCAGCTGCCCTGCCAGCAGAAAACAGAAAAACATATTTTTGTTATTTTCCCTCCTTTTCATTAACATGTGAATTTAATCTATAAGAATCACGTACCTTTTGAATTTCTTCTCATCTCTGAGATAAGAAGGCTTTTCTGCCCTTTCCTCCCTCTAAAGAACAATAAAGAGATTTTTCAGGTCTTGGCCATTCTTTTGAGAGAAACAGATTCTGATGGCCCTAAAGCATTAAACTCTGATAATAAAAATGCAATATAAATATTATTTATGTATTTAGCATATCACTACGATCTACTGCCTCTTACAAAGTGACACACACACACACACAAATGTCTGTCACATCCATGGCCCTATTCATTGAGAAGAAGAATCACCACAAGCCATCCTTGGAAGTCAATAATCTTTTTTAGTTGTGAACATTGTGAAACAAGTAAAGAGTAGTTTCATAAGCAAAGCGTACCCTGTTTCGGCTGTGGCAGCCTATCCCTTAACAGTGTGCAATGACCTCTGGCAACCTGGACCCCTAGGCTATGCAGATGCAACCGATCAACAACTGGCTAATGTCCCCATAGTCTATGTCAGCATGTCCTAATGAGCGAGGGATCTTTAGCTAAATAGGTATTCATAAGCAACTGCCCCTGGAATGCTCCAAAACCTGATAATTAACAGCTGTGTGCTGTAATTAATTTTTATTTATGCCTTAGATATACAGGCAAGATATTAGTTCTTGGTTATGACAGATTCATATTTCATGTCAAGTCTCAAAGCAGCAATAAGAAAACAACATCAATTTTGTTTATTGTTTTGATTTTCTTAATTCAGCTGCTCTGCCATTTGTATCTCAAAACACCATGTTGCTTTGTGTTCAGCAAGCAAATTCCAGAGTCCATGCAAAGGACCATGAGGGAAAAGCTGGCAAAGACATCTAAGGCTTTTCCCGGGCATTCATGAACCCTTACAGGGTGCCAGAAGGGTCAATCTAAATTAAGGTGATGACACTGACGTCTCAGCAGTCTTAATTCACCTCTGTGGTCCCTGAGGGCATGTTATTTCATTTAGCAATTGTTAATTGAATGTCCACTATGCACATGAGACTTGTGCAAACCTTCAAAGGTTTGCAAATGAAGACGCTGGATAGTATTTTTCCAGATCCTTTCCAGCTTTATGATTTCACAAGTGAATAAATCTAGAAAACACATAGACCTGGACCTCATGGAGTTTACAATTCTGAATATGAAATCAGATCACACTAACATAATGCAAGGCAGGATCAAGGAGCACCAAAGATAAAGGGCAAGCATTAGAAGACTGGAGAGGAGACAGGGCGGTGAATGGCAAGTTCTCTCAATGGCAAACCCCAGCATGCATCAGGGTTTCTTAAAACACATCAGTAGACCCCACTACCAGAGTTTCTAACTCAGTACAACTGAGATGGCACCGCCAGATGTACATTTCTCACAACTTTCCAGGTAATGCTGATGTCGCCAATTCAAAAGCCATATCTGAGATCCAATGCTCCATGGGTTTAGTACCCCAAACCTTACTGCACCGAGGGAAAACACGATGGAAGCAGTGTTAGGGGAAAGTTAATTTAGAAAGTGTTGGGAAGATCAACCAGAAAGAGGCTGCCAGATTTACAGCCAGGCCCAGGAAAGGCAGTAGTCCAGATTAGAGGACTTGGATTTCAAAAAATTGACCTCACTAGCACAGGACTGACTTGACTAGCAAATTGGCCATTTGCTGACTGTAGTTCACAAGGCTTCCTGGTACACAGGATGGAACCTTAAATGGGTTAATTTAGCAATGCTCTGTCCAAATCTCTCTAGGGATAAATAATCCCTTGGAAATCACATCTAGCCTTAATATGGAGCTGTCCAGATTGTCCAGATATGAGAGCTTCAGAAGCCCTTAAAGTTTCATCTTTCTCTCAAGGTTCTCACAGCACTTCAATTTCCAACTTGAGTCGCTCCTTTGGGCCAAGTTGCTGACTCTGTAGGCTCTGTTGAAGTTAGTGTGTATCACTGGGCACTTCAATTAGAAACTCATTTCTCTGTTGCCACCAAGAGACAGAGTGGTTTTTCTCTTGAACTCCAGCTTTGGGAAGGCAGATCCTCTAAATCTGTTTTTCATAGTGAGTCATTTGGATCCTCACACATTCCAGCCAGTAATTTAAGACATAAGAATCTCTGCAGCTTTACTACATGGAGAGGAATTTTGGAACACAAGTTACATGCACATCAGCAAATTGCAAGTATGTAGTGGTTACTGAGGTGTCTGTCTTCTCTAGCTTGCCTTCAAAGGATCTTCCCTGCTTTACTGTTTCCGGCCAGGTAGCCAAGGCCTCTGAACACTCAGAACACACCATCAGCCTCTTTCCTCAGTTTCCCCAAAACAAACGTCCCAAGAGCTCAGCTACTTTACTCCTGTTTGCCCTTCCTCACACCCCAAACCCAAAGGCCATTCCAAAGCTCGTTTATGAGGTTACAGAATTTAAGTCCAATAACAGAGGAGTTTATCTGAAGGCAACTGAGCTTCTTGTTCCTGAGGCCTGGCCCCTCCTCACGTTACTCACCTGTTCTGGTAATTCAGTATATGCCAAAGTTCCTGTCTCTATTTCTGGCAGAAACGGGACCTACTGACACAGATATTTGTCACTTTGTCAGCTCAGGCCCCGTCCCAACCCTTTCTCAAACATTTCAGAGTGAATTTATAGCTCTCTATAATCCACCCTGTCCCTTCCCTGCCCGTCCCCCCAAATGCAACAAGCCAGAGTTTTAATAATGGTCTTTGCTCTTCATTGTCCAAAGCACAAAGCCTCCACAGTTGAGTAACAACATGGAAGAGATTCCAGCAGGACTCCCTACCCCCCCTCTACCAACTCCTCCCCAATTTGTCCGTATCCTGACAGAGACTACTCAGTCCATTTTGCCAGGTCTCTTAAGGTTTTTTTGTCCTTTATGCAGGCATCTTCTCCAGGGAGAAGGGAAGGGAGCTCTATTCTATATCCTAGTCACCTGGCATAAGGGCTTGTTTCTACCTTGTTCTGTTGGCACTTACCAAACATCAAGCCTTAGGCCAGATGCTGAGAATCCAGAGATGAATTAAGAACAGACAGAAAAATATCATTCCTGTTTGCACAGAGCTTTCAGTCTAGTGGTCGGTACCACTGCTCTGATTTCCTAAATTTAGATAAAAGACCAGAAAACTAGTCTGAAAGTGAGAATCATAATACTATTTGGAAATAAGTTAGATTTAAAAAAAAATAATAATCAATGTGCACCTCAATGTGTAGGAAGTCTGCTTGAAAATTACTTTTAAAAAATGAAAGTAGTTACACCTGTTGCAGTCTGTTTGATGGCCCAGAAAAGCATTTCTAAAGATTTTGTCGCGGTGTAATGCAATCGCCCTTGATTGTTGCCCCAGGCGCCTTTCCCTCGTTGAACTCTAATCATTAAAAGAGGCTCCTACATATCAGATGAAATTACATGGAAAGAAGAATAAAAGAAGGTCCTTTCCCCGCCTTCCGGAGTTGGTACTAAGAAAATAAAGGATTTCATAAAATTTTGTTCTAACACAAACATCAACTTTTCACCTAGCAGCAAAGTTAAAGAACATTGCTTTCTTTCACTTTCCTGCTAACAGGTCTCTGATTATAAAAGTAATACATGCATGCAGTAGAAAATTTAGAAAATACAAGGAAGTATAACAAAGAGAAGAAAACACCTGTAATATCATTGACTAGAACTAATCACTTTTATATATTGGTTTATTTCCCTCTGGTGTACTTTGTTTTTCTCTTTACTCTCACTCAGACAAAAGAAACATGTCCTTATCTAATTAAATATTATTTGAAAACATCAGCAAGGCTAATCTTTATGTTTATAAAGAGTTTATTTCTCCCATGAATCTAAGTCCCAATCGTTTGTGAGAGAGATCTACTTCTCATCTACTCTAAACTTGACCTTACAATCACATCAAAAGGAAAAGAAGAAAAGGAAAGTACTGATTACAAAATCTCTGGAATGAACTGAGGAATAAAACACAGCTGCAACTGCACTTTTCTCTCTGAAAAGAACTCCAATAAACTCAAGAGAGGTAGGGATGGTATCCAACTCTCTTCAGACCTAACAGGTAAGTCTTTAAGATTTTGTAGTTGCCAGTCTCCTGGCTATTGACCTCATTCTAGAAGCATGAAAGTTGTTTTTTAGAGTAAAATCCAGAATTCTACTTTGTAAACTCAAGGTAACCTGACTTGGCAAAACTATGTTAAAAAAAATAAACAGAGATTTGTATTAAATTGACATTGGATTGATATGAGCCAATGCGTGATATGTTTTTCCATAAAAGCAAGAGAAAAAGACTTTTAAAACCTAATAACTTTCATATGAAGTTTTCAGGTAGTCAACCATTTTATCTCCTTTTTGAATTTTAAAATATATCTTAACATTTAAATTACTATTATTTTAACATAGCTATATAGCTATGCTGATTTGGTCATAAAAGTAACACATAATCATTCAAATTCTCTTTTATACTTTATCCTCTAAACAACCCTAGGAGGTGAGTGGGTAGACAGAGGAAGATTGCTATCCCAATTTCAGAGATCAGTCTTCAAGCATCTGGATAG
>SJYC01100624.1:0-24691 GCA_006408675.1 Madoqua kirkii
CAGCCCTGGGATTCCTTTGGAAGGAATGATGTTAAAGCTGAAACTCCAGTACTTCGGCCACCTCATGTGAAGAGTTGACTCATTGGAAAAGACTCTGATGCTGGGAGGGATTGGGGGGAGGAGGAGAAGGGGACAACAGAGAATGAGATGGCTGGATGGCATCACTGACTCGATGGACGTGAGTCTGGGTGAACTCCGAGAGATGGTAATGAACAGAGAGGCCTGGCGTGCTGTGATTCATGGGGTCGCAAAGAGTCGGACACGACTGAGCGACTGAACTGAACTGAAAAAGTCAAAGAATTGGTGAACTGGCATTTGAAACTTTAAGTGCATCATTCTTTTCAGATAGGGGCATTTTTTGATAGAAATATGGTTTGTTTATACTCTGTGCTACTCAGAAACATAACATTCTCTCCAGTTCTGTCACAAAACACACTTTAAGAAGAAAACTGGTAGTCTCAGGTTGGATCCAGAAGAGGATGACTAAGATTGTGAGACCTGTAGAAGCTTATCTGTGGCCCATAATGGATGATGGAACTTAGTATATTTAACTTGGAAAAAGACGATCAAGAGAATATAGGAGAGCTCTTTTAATGTTTAAAAAGTCTGCCAAATGGATGAATAAGTAGGCTTATTCTATGTTGCTCCAAACAGAAGGCAAGAACAACAGACAGAACTTCAAAAGAAACAGATTCCAACACAATAAGAGATCTATTTTTTGAACCAATGGACTGTTCAACTGTGGAGAAAACGGCTCTCTCGATAAGATGGAGAACTCCTCCTTACTGAAGGTATTGAAGGAAAAATTGCCAGACATGCTGTGATGACTTTCTTGGTTCTGTATCTTCAGTGTACATTTTCTTTGTTTTTCCTGGCTCACCAATACAACATATAGTGCACAGAGTATGACAGAACAGCAGCTTCTATGAGCCAGGTGTCTCCAAACGGTGCTTCCCAGATGGTAACCTCCGGGAGTGACTGGTGGCCCCCCCCTGGATCAGTAGGTGCGGAGCCCTCAGAGGATGAGCCTGGGAAACTTTTGGTTTTACAAGTGCCCCCAGGTGACTTTTATCATCATGGAAGTTTGAGAAACACTTTCACAATATTATTTTCTCCATTTAATTATCTGCCCAATCCTAGAGGGCACAAGGGAAACCAAGGCTCCGAGTTAGTTAGCAATGCACCCAAAGTTTCCTAGCTCTGAAGTGGTAGAGTACTCGGGATATGCACTTGGGGGGCTCCACCGGGCCCTGAGCCCATTCTTACCTTCCATGAGAGTCTGAAAGAAAAACAACAAGCAAGGAAATGGGTACTTTGAAGGGAGTCTTATTATGCACATTTTGTATTTTTTTTTAAATTAAGTCACAAGTCCTTGGTGTGAATGGTAAAACATGGAGGCATATAATTGGTAGTGTTCCAATTTAGGCAGGCATTATTTTGAAACTCACGTTTTGTCTTTCATGAATAATTGTGCAAAGGGTGTACAAACCAAATAAATAATTTCAACATGATTACAAAGAAAACAACATTTTAATGCACTTAGCAGAAGCAATTTACATGCATACAATTAATGTGCTAATTTCAGTGGTCTTTAGCTATTCATTAAAACAGGCCTGGCAGGTCTTGTACTTGGCATCACTTTGTTAGTCATTTCCTGCCATTACTTTATGTACTCAGAAGTAATCAGCCATCTATAATTTAAGACTTTTCACTAATTAAATAGCCCTTTCTCTAATTATGTCCAAATTAGAGAGGTTAGTATGTGGATAAATGTTTGTATTGCATACATGTATTCAGAGATGGTGATTTCTCTGTATGTGGCAACAAAAACCAACATGTGATCTATAGTCTTTAACACAGAGTAGAGGGAAATGTTAGAATCTGTATGAAAGACTTTTGACTTAAATCTGAGCAACAGAGGAAAAGCATTGTCTTTGAGATGAGCTTTATGTCAGCCTTGTAAGCCTAGCAAAATCTGGATTTGTTGACCTTCAGGGAGTAATATAGGGATCATCTGTTTTTTCAGTCCTTTGCCCAAGAGATGAAATGGAATGAGGATTCAGGGAGAAAAGGAGTTAAAGGTTGTGTTTGCAGGAATGTGTTTGCTGACATTGATCAATGTGTAATTTTGTGATTGGAGGTTTATTCACAAAGAGGGTTCAAAAAACAGATCAATAATAAAGCAATGGTGAAAATGCCAAAGAAAGGATGATTAATGAAAAATATGGTGGAGGTGCAATCTGCCATTCCGTATGAACATTTCTTCTTTCGGGCACCCTATAAATAAATATGCATCAGATGGAAAGACAACACTCCCTTGGAACATCGTTAGCACCAGGCAGAATCTCATCAGAGCCCATGCTTCAAAGAGCAGCTCCTCATGTCCACAGAAGCAAGTTTAAATTCTCTTGTGTAAAGTCTCTGTAAGCAGTTTCACTCTTGCATTATGCATGATTCTGACATCTTGTAACATGAGCAGTATTCTAATAGTGATTTCCAATTTTATTTCCTATGTTACATTTTAATGATGCTACTTAGGTTAGCATCTTACCTTGGCTTCATAACATCTTACATTTTCTTCTATAGCATTTAACTTTGGTATCAGTACTGTAAACAAGTAATATATAGACAAGGATTTAGTGTGGCTTTTAAAGATTTTGTTGCTTCTAAAGTCAGTCCTTTGTTCCATCATTTTCATTGTGCTGATCTAATATGTAATGTTGAGTGTTAGGCAGGATCCCAGCACCTTCCACCAGGGAACTGATAATGAGTAATAACGAGCTGTGCTAAAAGGGAACACCAAAGTCTAGGTCAACCAAACATGACAGGAGATTGTGTACCCTCCCTAGGATGAGAACACTCAAGTTCTGAAATATAGAACTCCAGGAAGGGTCAGCCCTGGGTAATCTTGTGAAGAAGCCAAAAACCTCACTCTTGCCCTTTTTGTATCTCCCTCTTCATCCTTTTTTTTTTTTCACAGAAGCACAGGCTTTTCTCCCTATTGACTTAGCCCTTAAAAAAAAAGAATTTGAAACCAGTCTTCAGCACCTAGATGATACCACGTGAGGGAATATCCTCTCCACATTACCTGTGTATCTATGTCATATTTATTATTGTGCTATGTCAGTCCTCATTTTATATTATTTCATCAGTCCATAAATAAGTCAGGGTGGTATATGAATAGCAAATGTGAAACCGGTTTTCTTTCCAGATCTCATTTGTAAATGGTCCAGAGAGGCTAAGTCTACACCACATGAAAGGTAAAACTAAATGCTTTCCACTAACCTGTTAATTTGATTGGGAAATACGATGATTCTTCTCACTTTTATTAGTTTAAGCATCTTCACTGACAACCCAGTGACTACCAAGTGCTATGAACCATAATAGACACATATAAGAAAATTATGTTTATGTGTAGTATGTTATATATGTAATATACTGTATAAAAATCAACTCTTACATGCCAGTTGCTTTCCATACAGTATCTCATTCAAGAGCTCTGCATACACAAATGCCCTGAACAACTCAGTCCAGATAAGCAGACAGAAGTCAAGGCTGAATTCCAGCCCAGGTTCTCCTTGCCAAATTTAGGAAGATACATGGACAATGTTACCACCCTTTTTCTAATTCACATAAAGACACTGTAGGTACTAGAGTTTGACAGATCTCATTTCATATTAAAAACAACTCCATTAAGAATATGCTTATAACTGAAGAACACAAGAGTTAGAGGGGTTAAGCAACTAGTTTCAAGCCTCACAACTACTAAGACACATCAGAACTTGAAATGAGACCTTTATATATCTGCCTTTGAATACCACGTGCTTGTGCTTAGTCGCTCAGTCATGTCTGAGCAAACCCATGGTCTTAGCCAACCAGGCTCCTCTGTCAATGGAATTCTCCAGGCAAGAATCCAGGAATGGGTAGCCATTCCTTTCTCCAGAGTATCTTCCAAACCCAGTGATTGATCCCAGATATCCTACATTGTAGGCAGATTCTTCACCATCTGAGCCACCTAGTTCAGTTCAGTCGCTCAGTCATGTCCAACTCTTTGCAATCCCATGAATTGAAGCAGGCCAGGCCTCCCTGTCCATCACCAACTCCCAGAGTTCACTCAAACTCGCATCCATCAAGTCAGTGATGCCATTCAACCATCTCATTCTCTGTCGTTCCCTTCTCCTCCTGCCCCCAATCCCTCCCAGCATCAGTCTTTTCCAGTGAGTCAACTCTTCGCATGAGGTGGCCAAAGGACTGGAGTTTCAGCTTTAGCAGAATGCCTTCCAAAGAAATCCCAGGGCTGATCTCCTTCAGAATGGACTGGTTGGATCTCCTTGCAGTGCAAGGGACTCTCAGGCTGTATATTGTCACCCTGCTTATTTTACTTATATGCAGAGTACATCATGAGCCACCTAAGAAGCCCTTAAATACCATGCTTCCTTCCAAAAAAGGCAAAGTGAGCTGAAGCTCACAAATTCCCTTCATCAGCATCTGCTTAGTTCAATCAGTTGGAGCATGGTCCTTATGAAACTACAAAACCAGCAGGTCTAGTGAAAGGCAGCGAACTACACTTTGCTCTAAGTTATGGCTGCACACTCTGCTTAGAGTGCAAAGCAAGGAGAGGAAGGAGTTGGACAGCATAATTCAGTGGTTCCCAAACCTTAGTGGCTTCAGAAGCACCTTGGAGGGCTTGTTGAACAGAGATGGCTGAACCTCCTCCACCCGTAGAGTTTCTGATTCAGTAGGTTTGAGATTGACCTGAGAATCTGCATTTCTTACAAGTCTCCAGGTGATGCTGTTCATCTAGGGACTGCACTTGAATGGTATGTAGGATCTTTTCATTCAAAAATCAAAAACTGTAATGAAACAAAAAAGTCATGAGTATTATCTAAGAACATGAAAACAGAGCAGATCTTAGGTTTCATTTTTCTTACTGTTCAAATAAAACTGTTTTTAGGATTATAATGGTATCTCTAGCTTCCTGCTTATAGCTAAGCTGTTTTCAAGATTGAAATAACAATAAAAGATAAGTTTGCTCAGGATGCCAAACTGACTATAGCTTGGGTGCTTAATATTATTATCTTTGGGAGAAGTGGTATTGGTAGAAATGTTAGAAAATGAATAAATATTGGAAGCTTGCCCTATGAATTGCATATTCATTCTTGTCTCTTTACTCATTTTTCATATGTGGGCAATCACAGTTAATCACAAAGCATTTCTCTCAGGATCGTTCCCAAAGTGTGAAATAAATATTCCAATAAAATGTTTAGTAGAGTGTATCCAGTTTCCAATTAAAGAAACATGCTTTCATGGTGTCAGGATTCTTTCCACAAAACATTTCCTTTGTGCAGAAACACTTTATGGTAAATCTGAAAATAACTCTCTTTTGTCAGGATAACTTAAAGCAATCTCTGGTGAATCCTCCTATTGCCACCTCCCCCATCACACACCCTAAGAAATAGTCTCTACAAAATAACTTAATCTTGTCTGTACATGCAATCAGCCAGTGAGAGAGACACTATTAGTCATTTTAATAATCTATACATATCACTCCATAATCAATATGGCTTGTGTACCACTTGAGTGATCACGTAAACCAATTCTGTCAACACACAATGAATGATGACCTAAGGCCACCATCAACTTGTCCACGAGGAACCCAGAATAACCTTGTCCTTACTTTCTTTTTTTTCTCACCCTGCTTCCTTTTGTCCCTTCCATATTTTTAATCCTCCTTTAAAGAATCTCAGTTCTTCTATACCACTAGTAACATGAAAACACACACACACAGTGAAGCAATCCATTCCATTCTCTGAATGATGGAACAGTAGATTCACAGCATTTAATTAGAGCTAATTTAAGAGAGTTTTCTTAGTCTTCAGAACTAAATCCCTTTAGGGAAATAGTGATGCAATTGTTTGATGTCTTTCCCTCAGCTAGTTGGTTTATCTTTGGAGCTCTTAGCTATGTCTGGGAAAAAAAGATCAGACAGGTGGGCTAGTCTTGATTCCCAGGGAAGCAGCATTGCCCTGACAGTTTGACCACCATTCTGAAAATCAAGTCTTTCTGGCTCTGAATTACTGACAAATCTGTCTCTGGCTTTAAGGACAGCCTTGCTTGGAGAGCTGTTTTCTTTGATGAGAACGTCAAACTAACACTGATAAGACTGTAACAGTGAAGCTTTTTCTCCTTTTATTAAAGCCACAGGTAGAAGGTGGTTATCAGGTTTTCATGTGAACTATGACCAATGAGAATTTCCTAAGGTTTTTTCAAAGGGACAAACTACTGAGAAATTTTTAATTATAAATATTATAATTGTGTTCATCTGATAGGGATCTAAAAATTCAATATATCATACAAGAAAGCCTCATTACAAGGCTAGGATATATTCTTGTATATGACAGGTCAAAGCTAGAATAGTCATTGACTTGAGTACAGGATTTTTTAAAAATCAAATTTGCCTTTCTCTCAAGTTGCCTTCTCAAGGGGCTTTTTAGCTCCTCAATTCTGAAATAACAATAATAAGAATAAAAATAATAGTGCAGAGAGATGATTGGTGGGGCAAACTTTAAATTTTCTAATGAGAGAATATGCATTTTAAAAACTGCCAATTCCTTCAGCTTCTACAAAGGAAGACATCAATTAGCTCTGGGAAGAACTGTTTTTCATTAAGTGGCATAAAATAAATAGGCATTCATTGTTATGGGGTAAAAGTATAACAGGCTTTCTTTTTCTTTTTCCCCCATGACTGAAGCTGCTCCACCATAAATCCCTTGGAGTAAGCAGCTTCAAGAATGCTAGGATAGAAATGTGCAAATTTCTAAGGTGATTGCTGAGAAAAACTTTACCTTTGTTCCCTTTGAGGTTGCAAGTTATGGGGTCACACAGAGTTGGACATGACTGAAGTGACTTAGCAGCAGCGGCGGCTGACTAAGGCTGACATAGCTGAGGTTAGCTAGTGGTTTAGTTGCACAGAGAAAACTTGCTGCAGATTCTGATCTACAGAGCCAGGCTTGGCCTGGGCTGTCTCAGATATGGATTGCTTCTGTGGAAAACTTGTCTGAACTGGCCACCCTGACACAGTGGGTTTGCCGTAAAAGGAGGGGGTGGAGAGGGTAGAGGGGAAAGCTGTGTGAGCAAGCTGGAGTGTGCGTGTACACAAACTTAAAGCTGCCTGATATTGGAGGTGCAGTCATTTAATGGCTCTGGGTGACCATCATGGCTGGGATGACCCTGGCTAGGAAGGCTTCCTCTCCTCTCCCTCTGCAGACCTGCTCCTTGAGCACCTCAGCAGGGCACCATGGAAAGCTGACTCAGGAGTCCCCTCTTACCTGCGGTTTTGCTTTTGGCAGTTTCAGTTACCCATAGTCAACCACAGTCCAAAAATATTATATGGAAGATTCCAGAAATAATTCGTAAATTTAAAAATTGTGTGCCATTCTGAGTAGCGTGATGAAGTCTGAAATCATCATCCCTTTGTCTGGCACATCCCACACATTAGTCACTCAGTAGCAGTCTTGCTTATCACATTGACTATCACTGAGCTGCAATGCTTATGCTCAGTTAACCCTTCCTTTACCTCATAAGGCCCCCATATGCAAGAACAGTGACGCTGGTAATTCTGATATGCCAAAGAAAAGCTATAAAGCGATTACTTTAAGTGAAAGAGTGAACGTTCTAGACTTAGCAGAAAAAAAATTGTATGCTGAGGTTGCTAAGATCTACAGTAAGAATGAATCTTCCTTCCATGAAATTTTGAAGTAGGAAAAAGAAATGTATGCTTGTTTTGCTGTTGCACCCTCAAGTTACAAAAGTTGTGGCCACAGTGCATGATAAGTGCTTAATCAAGATGGAAAAGGCATCAGATCTGTACAATGGTATTTTGAGAGAAAGAGAATATTCATTTAACTGTTATTATACTATATGGTTATAGTTTTTCTATTTTACTATTAATTGTTCTTGTTATGCTTTTACTGTGCCTAATTTATAAGTTAAATTTCATCATATGCATGTATGTGTGGGAACAAGCATACTATAATATAGGGTTTGGTACTATTCAAGGGTTTGGGCATCCACTGGAGTCTTGGAATGTAGGCCCCTACAAATAAGGGTGGACTACTATACAACAGTGAACACCTATTCAGTGAGGCCAAGGGATGCAGACAACCAGCCAACAGATTTCCTCTTGATAATATTTGATTATAATCCCAATTAAGCACAGCATCTAAGATAGCCTCTGAGTCCCTGGGCCCTGTCTTACCATGCCAAGATGACTTCTCTAGGTCATACTGAGCAGGACACTTAAAGAAATACGACTTCATTTTGTTCTTGGGTTCATAAATGCTGGCAAATCTGTATAAAAATACATCACAATGCTTATTCAAAGCTTACCAGCTTATGCCAATTGCAACAAGACCTTCACACATATTAACTCACTTAATCTTCACCATGTCTTATTCTACAGAGGGACGTGCTTTGACAAAAAACCATAAGGTTATTAAGTGGAGAGCAAGCATTCAAACTCAGTCCCATTTGACTCAACAACAGTTTAGCAATATAGAATTTAGCTAGCATTACCAATCTCAAATTTCAAATGCTATTATGAAAACTCTTAGTAAAGAAAATAATAATTAGCTGAAGCCCTGTTCATTAAGGAGTTAGCTACTTAATCTTTTAAAACAAATCCTCTGAGACAGTACTGATTTTATTAGAGAAAAATGAATGCAATTCTATATTAGGGTGACATTTTCAGAGAAAAATTTCTAACTAATTCTGAGGGTAGTCAATGATGTCAATGTACTTAATACTTTACCTAAGTGTTTTACAGTGTACAACCCACTCTCATCTCATACACCTAATCTTAATTGCTCTCAGCAGATGGCCTTGACAAGACTTGAAATGTGAGCAGAAATTAAAGTTTTGCAAGTTGCAAGAGTTATTTCTCAAAAAAAAAAAAAAAAGACATTTAGGAAGACTTAGCAATAACCCAAGCAAAGCTTCCTTTCTTTTCTTGCTTTGCCCACTCCTATTATTGGTCTCACCATCATTCAAACTTAAAACCCCGAGGTCACCTCTTTTTCTCCCTCTTCCTTTATCTTTGGAGTCAATAAGTTACCCAGACTCATGACCCGTTACACACACGTTTACTCATTTAACTATTTATTCGCATATCATTGAGAAGATTTTTCTTCCTAAATAAACCAGCAGTCATTATAAATTCTAATGAAGATCACCTCACACAATATTCCAGTTCTCTTAACTGGCCTGCCTAATTTTAGTCTCACCTCCCTGATGCATCCTTCATGATTTCAAAACTGATTACCCAAGAAAGTACATTTCAAAGCCATCGTAAACCAACTGTTCTGAAAAGAACTCCAATATGGAATAATCCAACTTCAACAGTGTTCTTTTCAACTACTTGAGAACATATGAAATCCTTCGCCTGGCACTCAGAACATAGCTTCAATCTGCATCCCAGCTTTCCTCCCACTGCCCTGCTACTAATTCATCCCTTTGCGCCGTGTGTGCTAAGTCGCTTCAGTCGCGTCCGACTCTGCTACGCTCCAGCATAAACACTCTGCTTTCGGTCCCTCCTCTCTGCTACCCAAACACCTGGTATTTTCCTGACTTTTTTTTTTTGTACTTCATATCTCTAACAAAAGAGCTCCTTTCCTCTTACTATCAACCTACACGTTTTTCCCATCTTTCAAACACCAGTGTAGATTTTATTTCCTGTAAGAAACCCTCCTGGTCATCCCCAATAAAAGGAATAGTCCATCCTAAGTGTTAAGGATGGACTATCTGCCATCCACTTATCTGCCATGAGTTATTTCATGGAATTTCCAGTTCCATTTCCTTGTGTATATCTTTATTCAAACTAGAGTTTAAAAGTTGCAAGTAGTAACATTATATGTATTATTAATCTGTGGCAATTCTTGTTACATATATGTATACTAGTAATATTATATATCATATATATGAGGATTCTTATTTCTGCCTAACAAAATTCTAACTAACTTATTTTGAGGAATCCACTCTGTGAGGGTTCATCTCATAACACTAAAAGAAATAAAACAGACTGATGGCAGCAGACTGGAACTAGTCAGCTCAGATTTAGCTTCTATTTTGGTTGTTACTTGACATTAAGCTCTTTTTTTTTTTCAGAGTCCTAAGGGGAGTTACCTGTCTAGTGGCTAAATCCCTTCTGTTCTTCCTCATATGCAGAGTCTGTAATTGGCATAAATGTTCAGTTTCTGTAAATGTACCAAGTGTCACCTGTTTGACTTCATGACTCAGATAGATTGTACAGCTCATACCAGAGAAAAAAGGTTCTTTGATGACCAGTGACAACCCTTAAGCTGACACATCACCTCCTTGTTATCCCTGGCACCTGCCACACCTAGTCCATTAGCAAGTGGCAGTTCTAAGAGATGCTGAAGGCTGAAGCCAAAAAACGAGAACCAAAACCCGTCATTTAAATATTGACAGGCCTTAGGCAGATCAGATTTTTAGATTAGCCATTCTGAGACAGATAGAAGATTTGGCTGTTAAGACCACAAAGTTAAGTCTCATAGCTTTCCTGTGTGGCAGGTTTTAATGCCGTGGAAAAGGTTTAACTATGACTCAGGTGATGGCTGTTCACATACTTTGTGCCTTACTCCCTCCTCTTAAATAAGTTAACGTCATCTTTAATGTCACTTGGATTCTGCCATTTCAGATTAAGAAAGCATTAGCAGGGGTCTCACAAATGAGATTTGAACAAGCTTGGGGAAATCTTATAGACTAGAGACATGACTGCGAAAGTTTATTTGCCAGAGAAACTCTGGAACCTCCTGAAAGATAATTTCTTTCTAGGAAAATATGGAGTCAGACCCAAAGGCTCAGCTGATAAAATCAGCTTGGTTTCTGTCATTCCAACCCTCCAGGGACTCAGATCTAGAGAAGAAAGTTAAGAGTAAAAACTGAAAGACACTGGAGTGCAAGTTACTACTACTTTGAAAGAACTGCTAATAAAGGAGAATTTTTTTTAAAAAATGGGAGAAAGGCATTGTCCCCATCCCAGTCCCCTACAGAATAACCCTCCATGTCGGTGGCAATGTCAGTCTTCAGCAGAAGAGACCCGGGGCAGCAGTTCCATGCAAAATGCACCGTATGATAAATACTCAGTCTTGTTAGACTGAGCATAAGGGAGGCACATCCTCACTGCCTTCTCAGAAATGCCTAAACAGGAGCAGAAAAGCTGTTAAGAGGGCTAGAGTCAGCAATGACCTCTGACAACCAATGAAATCCAGTAAAACTATCAAAGTTACCACATTTTTACTTAGGATTCCTCGAGTAGAAAAAAATACAGTTAATGTTTACAAAAGAGTCCAAAATGCAGCACTTGGATGCAATCTCAAAACTCACAGAATGATCTCTGTTCGTTTTCAAGGCAAACCATTCAATATCACAGTAATCCAAGTCTATGCCCCAACCAGTAACACTGAAGAAGCTGAAGTTGAACGATTCTATGAAGACCTACAAGACCTTTTAAAACTCACACTCAAAAAAGATGTCTTTTTCATTATAGGGATCTGGAATGCAAAAGTAGGAAGTCAAGAAACACCTGGAGTAACAGGCAAATTTGGCCTTGGAATACAGAATGAAGCAGGCCAAAGGCTAATAGAGTTTTGCCAAGAGAATGCACTGGTCATAGCAAACACCCTTTTCCAACAACACAAGAGAAGACTCTACACAGGGACATCACCAGATAGTCAACACCAAAATCAGATTGATTATATTCTTTGTAGCCAAAGATGGAGAAGCTCTATACAGTCAACAAAAACAAGACCGGGAGCTGACTATGGCTCAGATCATGAGCTCCTTATTGCCAAATTCAGACATAAATTGAAGAAAATAGAGAAAACCACTAGACCATTCAGGTATGACCTAAATCAAATCCCTGTGATTATACAGTGGAAGTGAGAAACAGAGTTAAGGACTAGATCAGGTAGATAAAGTGCCTGATGAACTATGAACTGAGGTTCGTTACATTGTACAAAAGACAGGGATCAAGACCATCCCCATGGAAAAGAAATGCAAAGAAGCAAAATGGCTGTCTGGGGAGGCCTTACAAATAGCTGTGAAAAGAAGAGAAGCGAAAAACAAAGGAGAATAAGCATCTGAATGTAGAGTTCCAAAGAATAGCAAGAATAGATAAGAAAGACTTCCTCAGTGATCAATGCAAACGAATAAAGGAAAACAGCAGAATGGGAAAGATTAAAGATCTCTTCAAGAAAACTAGAGATACCAAGGGAATGTTTCATGCAAAGATGGGCTTGATAAAGGACAGAAATGGTCGGAACCTAACAAAAGCAGAAGATGTTAAGAAGAGGTGGCAAGAATACACAGAAGAACTGTACAAAAAAGATCTTCATGACCAAGATAATCATGATGGTATGATCACTCACCTAGAGCCAGACGTCCTGGAATGTGAAGTCAAGTGGGCCTTAGAAAGCATCACTATGAACAAAGCTAGTGGAGGTGATGGAATTCCAGTTTAGCTATTTCAAATCCTAAAAGATGATGCTGTGAAAGTGCTGCACTCAATATCCCAGCAAATTTAGAAAACTCAGCAGTGGCCACAGGAATGGAAAAGGTCAGTTTTCATTCCTATCCCAAAGAATGGCAATGCCAAAGAATGCTCAGACTACCGCACAATTGCACTCATCTCACATGCTAGTAAAGTAATGCTCAAAATTCTCCAAGCCAGGCTTCAGCAATGTGAACCATGAATTTCCAGATGTTCAAGCTGGCTTTAGAAAAGGCAGAGGAACCAGAGATCAAATTGCCAACATCCGCTGGATCATTGAAAAAGCAAGAGTTCCAGAAAAACATCTATTTCTGCTTTATTGACTATGCCAAAGCCTTTGACTGTGTGGATCACAATAAACTGTGGAAGATTATGAAAGAGATGGGAATCCCAGACCACCTGACCTGCCTCTTGAGAAATCTGTATGCAGATCAGGAAGCAGCAGTTAGAACTGGACATGGAACAAAAGACTGGTTCCAAATAGGAAAAGGAGTACATCAAGGCTGTATATTGTCACCCTGCTTATTTAATTTATATGCAGAGTACATCATGAGAAATGCTGGACTGGAAGAAGCACAAGCTGGAGTCAAGATTGCCGGGAGAAATATCAATAACCTCAGATATGCAGATGACACCACCCTTATGGCAGAAAGTGAAGAGGAACTCAAAAGCCTCTTGGTGCAAGTGAAAGAGGAGAGTGAAAAAGTTGGCTTAAAGCTCAACATTCAGTAAACAAAGATCATGGCATCTGGTCCCATCACTTCATGGGAAATAGATGGGGAAAGAGTGGAAACAGTGTCAGACTTTATCTTTTTGGGCTCCAAAATTACTGCAGATGGTGACTGCAGCCATGAAATTAAAAGACACTTACTCCTTGGAAGAAAAGTTATAACCACCCTAGATAGCATATTCAAAAGCAAAAACATTACTTTGCCAACAAAAGTCCGTCTAGTCAAGGCTATGGTTTTTCCAGTAGTCATGTATGGATTGAGAGTCGGACTGTGAAGAAAGCTGAGCACAGAAGAATTGATGATTTTGAACTGTGGTGTTGGAGAAGACTCTTGAGAGCCCCTTGGACTGCAAGAATATCCAACCAGTCCATTCTAGAGGAGATCCATCCTGGGTGTTCCTTGGAAGGAATGAGGCTAAAGCTCAAACTCCAGTACTTTGACCACCTCATGAGAAGAGTTGACTCATTGGAAAAGACACTGATGCTAGGAGGGATTGGGGGCAGGAGGAAGAGGGGGCAACAGGGGATGAGATGGCTGGATGGCGTCACTGACTTGACGGATGTGAGTCTGAGTGAACTTCAGGAGATGGTGGACAGGGAGGCCTGGCGTGCTGCAGTTCATGGAGTCACAAAGAGTTGGACATGACTGAGCAACTGAACTGAACTGAAATGAATGTTTACTGAGTAACTTAAGCACGCTAGTGTTTTTTGTCCTCCTAGTTTATTTATCCTCAAGTCAGTTCTATGAGGCAGGCACTAATATTTTCTTCAATTTATAGATGAGAAACCTGAGTCTTAAAGAAATTAAATACTTGGTCCTAAGGCCAGAAGCTTTGCACTCATGCACATCAGGCTCTGGAGCCTCACATCCACCCAGGCTGTGAGGGTCCAGAGCCTGATGTGTGTGTGTGCTAAGTCGTCTCTCACTCTTTGCAACTCCGTGGACTGTAGGCTCCTCTGTCCATGGGATTTTCCATGTAAGAATGCTGGAGTGGGTTGCCGTGCCCTCCTCCAGGGGGATCTCCCTGACCCAGGATCAAATCCGCATCTCTTATGTCTCCTGCATTGGCAGGCAGGTTCTTTACCACTGGTGCCATCTAGGAAGCCCCTGGAGCCTGATGGGTAGCCATTGAGGTACACTTGTTGTGCAGCTCTGTGTATTGTTGTTTATTCCAACAAAGGCCAGATTTGGTGCAGCTCTTTAACGTGAGTATCCACTCTAGCTAGATGGGGATCAGGACCTCACTTTCTAAAATGAACCAGGGCATCTCCAGAGCTGGGAAGAAGACAGGCCACAGCAGGCAGCCTGACACCCAGCTGGACCAGCAGAGGCAGGTGCAGGATTCTTAGGAACTCCTCCAGCTGCTGCCACATCGTCTTTGAGACCTCACAACAAGTGCTCACAGAGGTCAGCACATTGGGGGAGTTCTCATCTCTTTCATTTGGACAGATGGGGAGTGAGACAATGTCATCCTGTCTGCATGCTGGGAAGCCCCATTATCAGTACAGTTCTGGGCCAGGCTTTGGAAGACTGAAATTCTTCCTGATTTTTTCCTGGAAAATCACTCCCTTACTCCATCAGTTTCCTATGTCATAAAATGAGGGAGCTGGAAGTGCTTACCTCCGAATTTTCTGTTTGACTAAGAAAGGCTTTGAATTAGGCAACTAGGAAAACAGCTTTTATATTTTCATTGTAAAATTTTACTATGAAAAGGAAGGAGAAGGGGGTATGGGGAAGAGCAAAAGAAAAAAAGGGAACCTTTCAAAAATAAACCAAATGAGGTAGGATGTAGTGACTGTAAGAAAGGTGGAACAGGTAACAGATAAAAAGAGAGAGAAAGAAGGCACCCCAGGGTTAGTAGCTCCTAGAGGGGAGTGAAAGGTTTCCTCCGGGTTTTAACAAAAATAGATTAAACCTTTCTTCAGTGTGCTAAAACATCCTGCAGGGTATTTTATGGGCCAAGATAAGTCAGCGCCTTCCCCATTCAAGACCCAATGTACAAAAGAATGAGGCTGGGAATACTAGGATGTTCTGAAAGCGACTCTGTCGGCTGACAGTCAAGGACACATTTCTTAACCTTGTAAACAATGGGATTTTCAGATTCATCTCCTTTAGGAAAGAGTGAAACCTTTGTTCCTTAGAATGTTTTAAATTCAGCTAGACAAAGAGTGCACTGTTTTAGAAATGTTCTGTATTGTGTCAAAGAGCCCACAGTTGAAAATGGTCTGATGGAGATCCCCAGGGTACAGAACTGGGTGACCTATAACTTCTCTATTCTTGTGGATTTCTGCTATCTTAAACCTCTTACTGCAAGTAGCCAGATCCCTCGGGGCTGGAGAACTGACACACTACAGGTGGCTTGGCTGGCTTTTCCCAACAGATGTAGAAGCATGCCAAATGTTTGTCACCAATATCACTCAGTCTCTCTCTCTCTTTCTGAGACACACGTAATACACATGCCCTCTCACCCACACCTTTTCGTCGACACTGTACTTCCGAAAGGGACCTACATAGGCACAATGAGGAAGAATGTGCTTCACTGTTGTGCAGTGCTAGAGTTCCCCATAAAGTGGGGCCCAGGGAAGAGACCAGTCATGCTTTTTATCTCACCATTGGCCTAACAATTAACATTCTAGGGGCTTCCCCAATGGCTCAGCCAGTAAAGAATCTGCCTGCAATGCAGGAAACACAGGAGACAGGTTTAACTCCTGGGTCGGGAAGATCCCCTGGAGGAGAGCATGGCAACCCAGTCCAGGAAGACCCCATGGACAGAAGAGTCTGGCAGGCTACCGTCCACAGCGCCGCAAAGAGTCAGACATGACTGAGCACGCGTGCAATCAGGAATATGTCCATTTAGGAATGATTCAATTCTCTGATGCTAAGATACAAACAGAAAAACAAAACAAACTACCAAATAGACAAAATGAGCTGAGGGGATGCTGCTGTGTGTTACAACTTCAGTGTCATATGAATTCATACCATCAGATCTTAGGCAATGCCTAAAGAGAATTCTGAGTAGAGAAAATTGGGGGAAGAACTGGCAGAAGAATCATATAATTCACATCTTATTAAATGCCATCATATTCTTCCTGAATATTTCGTATGCACTAGACTAAATAGTATCCCTGCACTCAAGAAGCTTTCGGCTTGCTGTAGAGAGTGGACATGTAGACACTTAATTGAAATAAAAGAGAGTACTTTCAATCTGGAAATAAAACAAGTATGGTAACACATTAGAAGAAAGGACTCTGACTCTGAGGTTCTGGTTAGCGTCATCAGAAAAAGCTTCATAAAAGAAAGAGGTTGGGAGGGAGAAGGAAAATACCTTTCCTCATATAACAACTTGTATATTATCCATAATTTGCATAAGAGGAAACTGAAGTTCACAAGGGTCAAATAACTCCCAAGAGAGCTAAGCTGTAAGAGGTAGAATTTGTGCCTAGGCCCCTTTATGTCGGCCACCTCCTTCTACCACACTTAGGTAGTGCCCCTTACACTGATCCACTGGGATGTGAAGGGTTTTAATAGATGGAGCCTGGGAGACCGAGATGAGTCAAGACACAGGGGAGCGAAAGTGCACTGCAAGCTGGGCGAACTTCAAGAAATCTAATGAGGTTAGAGCAGCAGCATATGGGTGGATATGGAAAATGAGACTGGAAACATTTTAAAACGACAAATGGAAAAGTTCAAGTCCTAAAAAAATAGAAATTATAGGTCACTCTCCCAAGTTGCTTTCCTATCTCTCCCTTTTCCTCTTAGTTTAAGAAAATTCCACTACATTAGCAGCATGTATGTTAGATACTCAATATGACTAAAAATGTGATTTTTAAAAAATAATCTTCTAACCATCAGATGAGAAATGAATGCAGTGTTCTAAAGTTTGACTTATTATGTTTCCCAAAGAAAGAGAAAGGGAAGAAAAAGATCAGAATAGGAAAAGGAGAGCCTAGAGAAACCGTCTTCAAATCCACAGATTATTCTTAATCCACCAGGTACTTACACAGTCCCTGCTGCTGCTGCTAAGTCACTTCAGTCGTGTCTAACTCTGTGCAAACCCAGAGACGGCAGCCTACCAGGTTCCTCTGTCCCTGGGATTCTCCAGGCAAGAACACTACAGTGGGTTGCCATTTCCTTCTCCAATGCATGAAAGTGAAAAGTGAAAGTGAAGTCTCTCAGTCGTGTCCAACTCCTAGCGACCCCATAGACTGCAGCCTACCAGGCTGTTCCACCCATGGGATTTGCCAGGCAAGAGTACTGGAGTGGGGTGCCAAGGCACTTGAAAGTCTATCACTGGCATATGGAAACCTATCACCAAAGCTTTATAAAATGGGATAGGAGGAAGGAAGGCATTTGGCATATATAATTTGTACCCCAAAATTTAGAAAGTGAATCTCTCTTTGGTTGTTGCTAAAAATTGAACTTTATATGGAACCTTTAAATTCAGCCTAATTCCTAGACTTCTCAAAATATTTATCTCATCATTCAGTTTATTCTCAGGCTATAATTATTTCAAATCTATGGTCTTCAAGATGTATAATGTGATCACTGCAGTAAACTATATTCATACTACATGATAAGATTATTCTGTGCCTAATAATCCAATTAACTTAGCATATGTCCAATATTCTTTTCAAATACTATGTTTCTTTATTCAAAGATTTAAATATGAATATATTTTTCCTGAGTATCACCTTCCTACTCCCAGAATATGGATGCTCTTATTTATATGCTTCATTATTCTTATAAAATATCAAACAAAAGTGCTTTCCATCTTTTCCTGCCAAATCAAAGAGAAATCCAGAAATTTATTGGGTTTCTATTGACCCAGTAAATGTAAGACAGAAATCTAAAGGCTCTTAACATTGCTTATGCTGGAAATATATCCAGTTCTATTCTGAAAGTACCCTGACCTGTAAAAAGTATTTTTCTTTCTCCAGTAAATAGGAACCTCCTGTAAATAGATATCTCAGATCAAACTGAAGTTTACTTTGTTCTAATCAGAACTGATGTATCAGATCACTTAATAATGTCCTTGTTACCTAAGAGAATCATCCATTCACTGGTTTCTTTGATTGAAGCATAGTTACTCCACTACACTCAAAATGAATAAAGAAAATAGAAACTTTTAATCCTACTATACTGATAAATCTCTCTGAAGATAGATTATATCAAAAAGATAATTGGTTGAAATTGTCACTCTCAAAAACATATTCTTCAGAAATCAAAACTAAAAAACAACTTTCAAAATGAAATTTTTAAAATCTTGTAGCCCAGAAGATCAAGAATGTAAAGGCATTATAGATACTCAAATCCCAAGATTAGTAATTCTGTCAAGCCTGTGTGACCTTCTATAGGACTTAAAAGAGTGTCAAGAATCTGCATTTTCACTTAATGTTCTTTCCAAATAACTTCCTTTCACTTCCTCTTGCCCTTTGTTCCACTGGAAGCATAATATGGAATAAGGTGTCCTTTTAAGACAGCTCAAATATCACCTCTATGGCAAGTCTGCTTTAACTACCAAGTCCTCTCCTCTGTGCTCTCATAGCCCGTTACTTACAACTCTAAAGATGTAATTAGTTACTCTACCCTGTAGTCTTTGCATACATGCCTACTTGTCCTTAAGAACTGGGAGCATTACTTATTCAACTTTTATTTTTCCAATCTCTAGCTCAGTATCTGAGACATAGTAGCTGCCCCCAGCATGTTTATTTGATTGAATAGGTGACAGATTAGTAATACTTAATTGTATAATAAGAATATCATTCTGCACATACCTCCAAAACTGCACCTTCAGCCCTATTTATTCTCTATAACCATACAGATTTGCCTCGTTTTATTGTGCTTAACCTCACAGCCCTTCAGCAGACAGTGTGTTTTCTTTTACAGATGAAGGCTTGTGGTAACCTTGCATTGAGCAATACTATCAAAACCATTTTTCCAATAATATTTTTTCACTTCACATCTCTGTGTCACATTTTGGTAATTCTCACAATATTTCAAACATCTTCATTATTATTAAATTTGTTATGGTGATCTGTGATGAGTAATCTTAGGTGTTACTCTTAGAAGTCTTTTTGGGTGTCACAAACTGTGCCCATATAAGACAAAAACTTAAATGATGTGTGTGTTCTGACGATTCCACCAACCGGCCATTCCCTCATCTCTCTCCTTCTCCTCTGGCCTCCCTCTTCCACAAGACACAACAATTGATATTAGGCCAATCAATAACCGTACAGAGGTTCCAGTGTTCAAGTGAAAGGAAGAGTTACATATCCCTCACTTTAAATCAAAACCTAGAAATCTTAATAAGGAGGGCATGTCAAAAGCCACTGAGAAAAGCTAAAAGCAGGCCTCTTGGACCAGTTAATTAAATAGCAAATGCAGGGGGAAATTCTTAAAGAAAATTGAAAATGCTACTCCAGTGAACACAAGAATTAGAAAGCAAAATAGCCATATCGCTAATATGGAGAAAGGTTTAGTATTCTGTATGCAGGTCAAACGACACTAGTCCCTTAAGTCAAGGTCTCATCTAGAGCAAGGTCCTAATTCTCTTTAATTTTACGAAGGCTGTCAAGAGAAGGAAGTTACAGAAGAAAAGTTGAAAGCAAGCAAGAGATTGGCCATAAGGCTTTAGGGAAGATGCCATCTCCATAGCATCAAAGTGCAAGGTTAAGTAGCAAGTGCTGATGTAGAAGCTATAGCAAGTGTTCCAGAAGATCTAGCTAAGATCTAGCTAGTATAGCCATGAAGGTGGCTACACTAAATAGCAGGTTTTCAGTTAGGCGAAACAGATCTATTTTGGAAGAAGTTGCCATCTAGGACTTTCACAGTGAGAGAGGAGAAATCAGTGTCTGACTTCAAAGCTTCACAGGACAGGTGGACTCTCTTATTAGCGGCTAAACAACTGGTGACTTTAAGTTGAAATCACTGTTCATTTACCATCTGAAAATCCTAGGGCCCTTAAGAATTATACTAAATCTACACTACCTGTGCCCAATAAATGGAATAACTAAGCCTGGATCACAGCATACCTGCTTATATGTTTTACTAAGTATCTTAAGACCACTGTTAAAACTTACTACTCAGAAAAAATATTCTTTTCAAAATATTACTACTCACTGACAATGCACCAGTTACCCAAGAGCTCTATGGAGATGTACAATAAGATTCATTTTGTTTTCATGCCTGCTAATACAACATTCATTCCAATCCCAAAAAAGGCAATGTCAAAGAATGCTCAAACTACTGCACAATTGCACTCATCTCACATGCCAGTAAAATAATGCTCAAAATTCTCCAAGCTAGACTTCAGCAGTACATGAACCGTGAACAGCCAGATGTTCAAGCTGGCTTTAGAAAAGGCAGAGGAACCAGAGATCAAATTGCCAATATCCGCTGGATCATCAAAAAAGCAAGAGAGTTCCAGAAAAACATCTATTAAAACATCTATTTCTGCTTTATTGACTATGCCAAAGCCTTTGACTGTGTGGGTCACAATAAACTGTGGAAAATTATGAAAGAGATGGGAATACCAGATCACCTGATCTGCCTCTTGAGAAATCTGTATGCAGGTCAGGAAGCAACAGTTAGAACTGGACATGGAACAACAGACTGGTTCCAAATAGGAAAAGGAGTACGTCAAGGCTGTACATTGTCACCCCGCTTATCTAACTTATATACAGAGTACATCATGAGAAACGCTGGCTTGGAAGAAACACAAGCTGGAATCAAGATTGCCAGGAGAAATATCAAGAACCTCAGATATGCAGATGACACCACTCTTATGGCAGAAAGTGAAGAAGAACTAAAGAGCCTCTTGATGAAAGTGAAAGAGGAGAGTGAAAAAGTTGGCTTAAAGCTCAACATTCAGAAAACGAAGATCATGGCATTCGGTCCCATCGCTTCATGGGAAATAGATGGGGAAAGAGTGGAAACAGTGTCAGACTTTATTTTTTTGTGCTCCAAAATCACTGCAGATGGTGACTGTAGCCATGAAATTAAAAGACACTTACTCCTTGGAAGGAAAGTTCTGACCAGCCTAGATAGTATATTGAAAAGCAGAGATATTACTTTGCCAACAAAGGTCCATTTAGTCAAGGCTATGGTTTTTCCAGTGGTCACGTATAGATGTGAGAGTCGGACTGTAAAGAAAGCTGAGTGCCAAAGAATTGATGTTTTTGAACTGTGGTTTTGGAGAAGACTCTTGCGAGTCCTTTGGACTACAAGGAGATCCAACCAGTCCATCCTAAAGGAGATCAGTCCTGGGTGTTCATTGGAAGGACTGATGCTGAAGCTGAAACTCCAGTACTTTGGCCACCTCATGCAAAGAATTGACTCATTGGAAAAGACGGGGACGACAGAGGATGAGGTGGCTGGATGGCATCACTGACTTGATGGATGTGAGTCTGAGTGAACTCCAGGAGTTGGTGATGGACAGGGAGGCTTGGCGCGCTGTGACTCATGGGGTCGCAAAGAGTCGGACATAACTGAGTGACTGAACTGAACTAAACTGAACACATTTATTCTTCACCCCATGGATCAAAGAATGATTTCAACTTCAAGTCTTATTATTAAAGAAATATATTTCTAAGGCTTTGGCTTCCACTATCACTCCTACAGATAGTGAGTGAATCCTCTGATGGATATGGGCAAAGTCAAGTGAAAACCTTCTGGAAAGAGTGACGTTAGAAGGTTTCCATTCTAGATGTCATTATGAACACCTATGACTCATGGGAAGTGGTCAAAATAACATTAACAGGGAGTTTGAAAGAAGTTAATTCTAAGCTTCATAAATGATTTTGATGAGGTCAAGACTTCTCTAGCAGAAGATATATGATACCAGTCAGAATCTTGGATCTACAGAAATAAAGAGAACTGAAAATTGAATAATGAATGAAAATAAAACTTTTTATTTTAATCGCTCTAAATGATAACTGACTCCCTAAAGCAATATATTGTGTGCTTACAGCGTATGTGAAAACAAACTTAATTGCTGTCTTATTTTAAGTAATTGCCACAGACACCCCAACCTTCAGCAACCACCATCTTGATCAGTCAGCAGCTATCAACATCAACACAAGAACCTCCCCAGCGAAAAGATTACAACTCCCTGAAAGTTCAAGCAGTGGTTAGCATTTTTCAGCCACAAAGTGATTTTGATTAAGGTATGTACATTACTTTCAGACATAATGATTGAACACTTAATAGGCTATGGTACAGTGTAAACATAACTTTTTAAAATTTAAGTTTAGTTGATTTACAATATTATGTTAGTTTCAGTTGTACACCAAAGTGATTCAGTTACATGTATATACATATATATTAATTTTCAGATTTTTCCCAATTATGTTATTATAATATGCTGAATACAGTTTTCTGTGCTATAAAGTAGGTCCTTATTGCTTACCTATTTTATATATAGTAGTGAAAGTGAAGTCGCGCAGTCATATCCGACTCTTTGCAACCCCATGGACTGTAGCCTACTACGCTCTTCCGTCCATGGGATTTTCCAGGCAAGAATACTGGAGTGGGTTGCCATTTCCTTCTCCAGAGGATCTTCCTGACCCAGGGATCGAACCCAGGTCTCCCACACTGTAGGCAGACGCTTTACCCTCTGAGCCACCAAGGCCTATGGGGCCACAAAGACTCAGACTCAGCTGAGCACACGTGCACCTAAGTGGTAGACACGGCAGCCGTGATATGGAAACAGCCTAATCATCCATCAGTGGATGAAGAGATAAAGAAGATGTGATATCTATACACAACAGAATATCATTAAGCTATGCGAAAGGAGGAAATCTTGCACTTAATACAACAATATGCATGGACCTTAAGGGCATTATGCTAAATGAAATAGGTTAGAGAAAGACAAGTACTGTATGATCCACAGTGAGATTGGATTTCAGATATGTGAGATTCAAATAATCTGAATTTATGGGAACAGCAGAATGCTGGTTACCGGGGATGGGAGGCAAGGGAGAAGGGAAACTGGAAGAAATTATTTTAGCTCACAGACTTTCAACTAGCAGTTAAGTAAGTTCCGGAAGTCTAATCCACAGCATAGTGATTATAGACAATACCATATTCATAACTTTCAAAGTTTCTAAGAGACTTACACCTTAATTATTCTTACCACAAAGAAGAACTGATAATTATATGACATGATAAGTGTCTTAGCTAATGCTAGCTCCTTAAGGTAATACTATTGCAAAATTTGATATATAAATGATGTATAAATACATTAAATCAGAACATTATACACCTTAAATCTAAACTATTACGAATCAGTTACATCTCAATAAAGAAATATTTAAGCAACAAGGGAACATTAAAAAGCCAAAAGTTTCATAGGTTTACACCCTAAGAATGCCATCATTAATTGTACTTTATATCCTATAATCAGGATGCCCAGGGGAGCCTGGGTTCTGTTCTGCAGATCAAACTGAGACTGCTTTTTGGCATTCAGTGGCAGTGCTGTGCTGCAATGTGAGGCCCGAGATTAAGACTCCATATGTTGTGCCACCTTGATATCTGATAAAACTGGGAGGGCTCTGTGTTGTGGCTGTTGTTCAGTTGCTAAGTTGTGTCTGACTCTTTGCAATCCCCCAGACTGCAGCACGCCAGGCTTGCCTGTCAGTCACTATCTCCTGAAGTTTTCTCAGACTCATGTCCATTGAGTCGGTGATGCCATCCAACCATCTCATCCTCTGCCGTCCCTTTCTCCTTCTGCCTCCAATCTTTCCCAACATCAGGGTCTTTTACAATGAGTCAGCTCTTAAGTTCAAGTGGCCAAAGTACTGGAGCTTCAGCTTCAGCATCAGTCCTTCCAATGAATATTCAGGACTGATTTCCTTTAGGATGGACTGGTTGGATCACCTTGCAGTCCAAGGAACTTTCAAGAGTCTTCTCTGGATAACATCTTCTTGCCAAACACCCCTCCTTATCATGGGGCCCAGGCACAGAGCCTACTTGTTCCTGAGTAGCAGGCTTCAGTTCCCTGCCAGCCCACAGAATTATTCAAGCAAATCAATCTCATTCTCTTGTGGGAACCGTGGAGCACCTCACCATCTTGATACTACAAAGCCTGCCTCCACAGCCCCTCCTCCTGTACAGACCTGTATAGCCCTGCGTGGGGTATGAAGTCCTCCACTCCCAGGCTATGAGTTCATGTAACTAATACAGTGCAGCCAATTTCAACTGTCCAGTGTCAGAGGTCATGTATTCAAGCCACTTCCATAACCCTGGAGTTAAATCCCACCCACCAATGGGAGGAAGAGGAGGAATGCATAAAAGCCAGATAAATTTCCTTAAGAGGGGTGCAATAGGCTGCTTCTAGGGTTTTGAGATAAAGGCAAATCCCCCAAAGTACCACTCTGGTTTCCATGAGACTCAA
>SJYC01100625.1:0-26626 GCA_006408675.1 Madoqua kirkii
AAAGAGAACTGAAAATTGAATAATGAATGAAAATAAAACTTTTTATTTTAATCGCTCTAAATGATAACTGACTCCCTAAAGCAATATATTGTGTGCTTACAGCGTATGTGAAAACAAACTTAATTGCTGTCTTATTTTAAGTAATTGCCACAGACACCCCAACCTTCAGCAACCACCATCTTGATCAGTCAGCAGCTATCAACATCAACACAAGAACCTCCCCAGCGAAAAGATTACAACTCCCTGAAAGTTCAAGCAGTGGTTAGCATTTTTCAGCCACAAAGTGATTTTGATTAAGGTATGTACATTACTTTCAGACATAATGATTGAACACTTAATAGGCTATGGTACAGTGTAAACATAACTTTTTAAAATTTAAGTTTAGTTGATTTACAATATTATGTTAGTTTCAGTTGTACACCAAAGTGATTCAGTTACATGTATATACATATATATTAATTTTCAGATTTTTCCCAATTATGTTATTATAATATGCTGAATACAGTTTTCTGTGCTATAAAGTAGGTCCTTATTGCTTACCTATTTTATATATAGTAGTGAAAGTGAAGTCGCGCAGTCATATCCGACTCTTTGCAACCCCATGGACTGTAGCCTACTACGCTCTTCCGTCCATGGGATTTTCCAGGCAAGAATACTGGAGTGGGTTGCCATTTCCTTCTCCAGAGGATCTTCCTGACCCAGGGATCGAACCCAGGTCTCTCACACTGTAGGCAGACGCTTTACCCTCTGAGCCATAGTAGTATGTATATGTTAATCCCAAACTTATAGTTATCCTTTCTCTCTGCCTCTTACAAGCATGACTTTCATATGCACTAGGAAACTAAAATATTTTTGTGACTCTTTTTATTGAAATGTTTTCTTCATTGTGGTCATCTAGAATCAAATCTACAATATCACCAAGGTATGATTATACTTTAACATAAAAAATATTTTAATTTTGGCTTCTGTGCATAATCTACTGCGCTTTGACTTTCAGCATTATGATTTATATCAGGCAATGTATCTCACCAAAAGTGTAAAAAAAAAAGTTACAAGATGTACATATATTTTACCTTAATATTACTTGAAACAATGGAACGGACTTATGAGCACAGTGTTGAATTTATAATCTGAAACTCAATGGCTGTGTTACACTGTGACTTGGGTATATAATTCTTTCTTCAGGCAAGGGGCTGTCAATAGGCAGCTTCAAAAAATAATGAATGTTTGCAGTAATAATTTCATGGGTTGACTGAAACTTAATAGACTTTATTTCCAATTTAGGCTTGTGATATGTTCCAGTAGAAACGGTCTCAAATGAAATATAGTCTATTATAATACTATTTAATCCTCTCTTATTTTGTTAATCCTTTGTTGCTCTTTTATTTGGTTTTGTGTTTACAGCTGAGGCAGACTGTGATAGTCACCATACTTTTCACTTTACTGCATCTGTCTCAGCCTTTCTTCATTGATTTCCCATTACCCAGGAAATGGATGTCCAATGACTAATTATCTCAGTGATGAGGAACCTTGTTTCAGCTCACTACTGCCAGCCTTCCTCTTGGCCCCTTTACTCCTCAGCATCAGGTAAAGGAGGAAACAAGAAAGAACTAAATCTAGATTAGTTCATCTGCTATTGCCAGTAGATCAAATTAGGGACAAGATTAAGACTCAGATGTTAAGTCTTTGATGTTCACTGTTATGGAAACATTTGACTTCCAGGAACAGAGATTTTGATGGGCTTGAGTTTGCAGGCCCACAAGTAGAGAGACAATATGTACAAAGCATAATCTTAACATTTGAGAAAGGATGAGACAAAAACTAGGAGAGTTTAGGCTGCTGAGTGTATGATACATAGCAAAACGTTCTTTAAAACAATGGCTCTTATTCAGGGGTACATATCAAATTCACTTGAGATGATTTTACAAAATTACACATAGCTGGTATCTACCTTAGAACAAGTGAATCAAAAGCTCCTAGACACAAATATTTTAAAAACAATCAATCAAAGTCCTTAAGGGGATTTGATGTACGTTTCTGGAAATAACTAACCATGGTTTACTTATTGTCCAGATAGTACTCAAACCAATTAATTTAATGAGAAAAAATGAATGAAGTGGCTCATCATAGTTAAAAATTCATTGGCAGGACTTTTCCTTTGGGTCCTTTATCATGGTGCTCATAAAAACAATGAGTACTATGCTTTTTATGATACTAATGCAGAGAAGAGTCTAACATCACAGACTAAATCTGCAAAAGAATAGGCCAACTCAGTGAGTATAGTAATCATCTTGCCTCTTATCTACACTAGACTAAAAAATCACATATTTAAACAAGCTTTCACCAAGAGCTTATTTTTAAACTCAATGAATAAACTACAGTACATAGTGAGAATTCATTCAAGTGTTACTCGTTGTGAAAGTAAATGTCGCTCAGTCATGTCCAACTCTTTGCAACCCCATGGACTATACAGTCCATGAAATTCTCCAGACCAGAATATTGGAATGGCTAGCCTTTGCCTACCTTAACTCTTTGCCTACCCTAAAACTCAAAGAAGTGTGTATATAAATCTAGTAACTAATCTATCAAAGTGAAGCAATAATTCTACTAAAATATATCATGTCAAAATATTGTAGATACTAATAGAAAAGATATGGATGAACCAGGGGATGTTTCTTTTCTTCTAGAGTTGATACCAAAGTATCTGAGAGTAAAGGAATAAGAACAGTAGCACCAGAAGAAAGAAATTGTCAATGGAAATATAACATCTGTGATAGGATTGACAGAAGAAAAATGGTTGGTCTCTTTGGTTCAGGTAAAATGACTCCTCTGCAGAGTTAAAACATAAGGGACAAGAATGACAAAGAGTTGACTTCTTTAGCAAAAGATGCTAAAATGATTCCCTGGACAGAAATCAAGAATGTTTCTGTGTTCTCAACTGTGCTCATCATCTTGCTGGCCTTCAGTCAGTGTTAATAATTATAACATGCCTGTCCCTACTGTGACCTCTGAGAGAACTTGTCTTCCAAATCCTTTCTCCTGAGAAGAGTGTCCCTTTCCTTCTGCTCCAGGGCCAACCCACTTCCTTAGGCAGAGATGGCCCTCATCCAGATCCAGACCATTCCTGCTGGCAGCTCTTGTCTGGATCCAATTGGCCTCAGCTGGAGGTCCAGATGGCTCATTCCTTATTCCCCAGCAGGATTTCAACAGTATCCACCCCTTCCTGGTCTCTCTGCCATTACTGCCATCAAGCCTGAATATTTTCCCTAAATCCTAACAGCAGATTAGTAAAGCATGTTGATTTTATTCCCATAGAACAGAAGTCAGCAATAGAAGGAAGACAGTTTCAAAAGACTACAATAACTTTATACAATGTAAATGAGCAAGGTCCAGTTGTGAAATATTCTGAAAGCTGGCTTTATTCATGGCATTTCCTGCATATATAATAACCTTGGCATCTATATAAAAATATCTATCAACACCTATTGATCCATCTATCAGTGGACAGATAAATAGATATGTCAGATTAAGAGATGGATGGAAATTGCTTCAAAACTACCACATTTAGATAGAGATTGGAGAAGGCAATGGCACCCCACTCCAGTACTCTTGCCTGGAAAATCCCATGGATGGAGGAGCCTGGTGGGCTGCAGTTCATGGAGTTGCTAAGAGTCGGATACGACTAAGCGACTTCACTTTCACTTTTCATTTTCATGCATTGGAGAAGGAAATGGCAACCCACTCCAATGTTCCTGCCTGGAAAATCCCAGGGACAAAGGAGCCTGGTAGGCCGCCATCTTTGGGGTCACACAGAGTCAGACATGACTGAAGCGACTTAGCAGTTGCAGCAGTAACAATAGACATAGTAAAGATAGATATATGGAGATAGATAGCCATATCTATACCTGCATCTATACAGACACATAAAACTTTTCAAACAACTAAATACTCTGTTTAAAAGTCATAATAGATAAATCTATAGCAGTAGTTATCTACTTATACAAACATTTTTAAAGAGTTTCTGAGAATTTGTCAGTTTACCTGTGGTTGTCATATTATATGAAATTTTCACCAAGTTTGAAAGGTATGACTGGGATGATCTAAATACAGACTCTGTGTCAAATGCAAGATTCAATCTGGGAGATTTTCTAAAGTAGCCAAAATTAGGATGGTCTGACTTAGGTTATATAGAGTATAAAATTTCACTTTGCGAACCCCAAAGAACCTATCTGTCATCTTCCAGCAGAGGTGAACTGAAAAATTGTGGTAGTTTGCTAGGGTTCCTGTAAGCTTCTCAGGTGGCTCAGTGGTAAACAATCTGCCTGCCAGTGCAGGAAACACAGGACACACGAGCTGGATCCCTCAGCTGGAAAGATCCCCTGGAGAAGGGAATGGCAACCAGTATTCTTGCCTGGGCAATCCCATGGACAGAGGCGCCTGGTTGGCTACAGTCTATGGGGTCTTAAAGAGTCACACAACTGAGCAACTGAGCACGCAACAAATTATTACAATCTGAGGTGCTTAAAACAACAGAAATTTATTCTCTCACAGGTTTGGAGATTAAATGTGTGAAATCGAGGTGTTGGTGGGGCCACACTCCCTCTAAAGGCACTAGGGAGCAATCTTTCCTTGCCTCTTCTAGCTTTTGATGGTTGTTGGCAATCCTTTACATTCCTTGGTTTGTGGCAACACAACTCCAATCTCTGCCTCAGTATATACAAGGCTTCTTCCTGAGTCTCCTCCGTGTCTTCAAATCTCTCTCATAAAGTCACCAGTCACTGAATGTAGGGCCCACCCTAACCCAATTTAACTTGATTACAACAGTAAATACCTAATTTCCAAATAAGGTACTGAGGTTAGAACTTTAACATATCTTTTGGAGGGATAAAATTCAGTAAACAACAGGAACCATTAGCCAACATACTTGGAGACTTCACCTAGGCCAGGTACTAAATACCCATCCTAGAGAGACAAGCCCCAGGCTATAAGATGCTATGAACACAGTATACGAACAGAGCTGCAATCACGACCCTAAAAATACATTTTTTTAATTACTGTCCAAAAAAAGCCCCATTTGGTAATGAAAGAGGATGCAATGAATGATTATGTCAAGACCATAATCATAAACCAGCACTATCCTGAACAAACTGTAACGAAATATTTACCTTAATCCTAAAAGAAAAAAAATCACAATATCAGGCTCTTGAATCACAAGTATTATTTTGCATTTGAGTTGCTTGTCAAATGAGCAACTCCATGTAAAGTGCTCTAGGGTGAGGCACAGAGGGCTTTATTTGTTTAATGATGGATAACAATTTCTTTAGAGCAATAAACAACTGAAAGAAATTGTTTATGAATGTTGAGTTATTTTAGTTTATTCAATAATCTTTTTTAAAATTTATTTATTTTAATTGAAGGCTAATTACTTTACAATATTGTGGTGGTTTTTGCCATACATTGACATGAATCAGCCATGGGTATACCTGTGTTCCACATCCTGAAGCCCTCTCCCACCGCCCTCCCCATCCCATCCGTCAGGGTCATCCCAGTGCACCAGCCCTTAACACCCTGTCTCACGCATCGAACCTGCACTGGCGATCTATTTCACATATGATAATATACATGTTTCAGTGCTATTCTCTCAAATCATCTCCACCTTTGCCTTCTCCCAGAGTCCAAAAGTCTGTTCTTTACATCTGTGTCTCTTTCGCTATCTTGCATATAGGGTCATCATTACCATCTTTCTAAATTCCATATATATGCATTATATACTGTATTGGTGTTATTCTTTCTGACTTACTCCACTCTATTTATTCAACAGTCTGTAACTCTTTTTGGTATGAACCTTTTCATGCACTTATAAACAGAAAGACTTAGCTGAATTTAAACCTGACTCTCATTTTCAATTTATATTGCTTAGCAGCTCCCAAAGAACCTTCTCTATGTTGTCTTGCCTCAGTGTTTTTGATCATAGTTGGCAGGAATGTTACTGGCTATCTTCCCTGAATCTTGTTTCTCACACTGCCAAATTGAACCCTTAATTTTAGACTAACCCTTAGTCTAAATCCTTATGAACAGGGTATGAGATTGTATAATAATTGCTTAGCTATCCAAAATCACTGAAATTCAAATGCAATAATAGAGTGAGAAGTTTGAGGTTTGTTTTGATCTTCACAGAAAAAAATTGAGAAAAAACTCAACCAGTAGATAGTTTATCATAAAAAGTAGGTCATCCCACAGAAGAAAATGATGACTGTTTAATTAACTAAAAGCCCAGAACCCCAAAGTGAGTAAACTACAGTGTTTGTCTTTTTAGAGATTAGCCTTTTCGACACCTTATATATCTGCTTAGGTCCTGGATAATGATAATCAATTACATAGCTCAAAACCTTGAGATTACCTCCCCACCTATGTTAGGTGTTAGGGTAACCATATAAAAATAAAATGCTGCAAGTCTGCAGACATTTTTGTTGCCTATTCAGTATATGCTCACAAGTATAACTAGAAAAATGCAATAATAAACCAGTGACCCCAACTAACATTAAGAGCATCCTAAAGCAGGATATGACTCAGTGTGGACTGGAATCATAAAGAAATTCTGAGTGAGTGTTATAAGTGCTGCTCCTTGAAGATAAGAAGATAGAATATACCAGGAGAGAAAGAGAATGTACAAAATCATAAGCAGAAGAGAGAGGAAGCACCTAACATTTATTAACTACTCCAGGCTGATCCGAGTTCTTCACATACCTCACTTTTATATTATATGATGTGACCCTCACAGCAAGCCTGAGAGGTAAGCAGAAGTGACAAATAAATCACCAAAGAGGCACAGCTAAAAGGCAGCAGAAAGAATATCTGAACAAATACTCTCTGATTCCAGAAACTGCTTTTGTGCCAGACCCCCTCAAGGAGGCCTATATAGCAAGGAGACTGGCCTGTCAGGAGGCAGGGCCTTAGTGCTGGAGAGGAGAAGGATCTCCCAAGAAGAGGAGCCTCAGCTCTCCAGAGTCGCTCTCCAGAGTCCCTCTTCAGCAAACTGTCACCGCACTGAGGGGAAGTCTCCTAATTTGGAAGTTGGCACACAATCTTCATTTTCTCTTCTACAGCTATTTAAAGGAATTACTCTAAGACTTCATTTATTACAAGGAAATGTGTGGGGGGAGAAAATGACTTTCATAGCTGCCTGTGGGAGTAATTTTTAGCAGCTTGAATTTATATGAAAATAAGCTGTAATGTAAGTATAAATGTGAGGAATCAGTCTACTGCCATTTTGTACATTTCAGGGTCATTTTTCTTCACTTGTTTGACATGACTTACCAGATTGTTTTTCCCTTTCACATACAAAGGACCTTGCAAGGATAAATGGAAAGAATAATTAACTCATTCAAGAAGTTGCTCATTTCAGCTACCCACTCAAGGGTCAAAATTTCAAAAGTATCAAAATAATTTTTACATGGATAGTCTATATAGGAAAGACTGTCAAGAGTCAGGAAAGCCTCCTGGATAAAGAAAAGCCCTTAACTTTTGATGTGCATTTTCTCATTAGTGGCTAAGAATCCAGGGGTTTCTTAGCACACAGTGATAAAAGGAACTATTGATGCCATCTCCTTACCTCTCTCATGGTAAACAAGGTCTACCATGAGACCTTGTTTCCATTGGTTAATTAGTGTTGATAAAGCCATGTGAAATCCTAAGATAAAAAAGCTGTATACTATGTTGATGAATGTGTCATCAGGAGCATTCTTTGAGTTTTCTTAAACTGAAATATGAATTCTGCTGAAGGTACTTCATATTCTTTAAGATCAGGATTTCTGCGAAGTAATTTTCGTACTGATTAAAATCAAGGTTTTAGTCAAGTAAACACAAGTAGCTAAAACTGTGTAAAGATGTTTTCCTCTCTTAGTTTAAATGGGCAGAGATGCAACACATTAACTCATAGTCAGGCTAAGAGCAAAACAACTCTCCTTCCTCTGTAATTTGTTCAAGAAAACTGTCTAGGAAAAGAAAAAATAAGGAGGTGCAAAAACTTAATGCTTTTACAAGGTCACTGGACAGAGTGAAATAAGAGCCTCCACAACCTAAACCACTAGGTCACCGGAAGATTTTTACTATGTATCAGACTCTGTGCCAGGCACTCAAGATACAATCTGAACAGGACAGAAACAGAGCTTGCAATCTCATCAGGAAGCCACACAGTAAGTCAGCAATGAGGACAGAAGATAGTAAGTGATGAGGAGATTTTTCAGACTTGGAATATCTAGGAAGATTTCTGGGGAGAAAGCAACATCTAAGCTGAGACATGCTGTATGAGGATGTTACCTAGACAAAAATTTGGGGGAACTGGGGCAGGAGTCAGAGTGGGGTAAAGGTTTATATTAGCGATGTTCCAAGTGCAGGTAAATGTGTATTCAAAGGCCCATGGCATATTCACACTGTATTCAAGAAACTAGAAAATAGTTCAGTATGTCTATGGCACAGAGGATTCCTTAGATAAGGCCTGTTCACACAAATATATTGAATTACATAGCCATGAGCCTTACCCTCAAAGACATGAAATCCACTTAGGGAGATACAACTGAACTATGGGCTAACTACGTAGGAAAGAAATCAAACAAGTGGGGGGAAGATATCTCACTTCTCTGCCTCCTCTCCCCAGGATCCCTTGTGCACATGAAAGTTTTGTGAAAATGAAGAGGAGAGTATCCATATTGGCTCAAGCTCCTTGGAAGAGGTTTACCATTCGTCTGAGTATAAGCATGCTCTTCAGTTCTCCTACAAGAGGAAGAGGTATATCAAAACTGCACAAGGCAATATAATTGGGTATCAGTATTTGACTGAGGGTAGGAACATGTGGTAAGGAAGACACATGGAAAAAACGTCAGGTAACCTCAGAGAGTGCAAAAGTTGGCCAAGAATTTAGTGAGTCAATACACAATGCCCTTTGATCTGAGTGGGAGTTCGGTAAATGGACCAGAAAATTACAACAGGAGGTATATAGAATACAGAGATTATTCTCTAGGGAAATTCTGAGATCTAGTTACAGAACTAATAGGGAAAGAGTGGACTCTTTTTAGATGTCAAATCCCTTATGACCTTGTGCAAGTTGTAGTCAGAAATTCAGCTGCTTCCATAACCAAGGAAGAAGCAAATTAAGATAAGACTGAGGCAGCCACATTAATTTTAATGCATGAGTAACTAGAATGGTCAGTCCTCCCAAGTTTATATATCTCTCTCAAAGGGGTCATTTTCCAGGAGAAGATTATTAGAGACTTGAATTAGTCAAGAGGTTTAAGACTTCATGCTCCTGCACTTAGCCTCCTCTAGTGGTATAGACTTGCTGCTCTTTTTGTGCTAGTGAGGATCACATCACACTAAGGTACACATGGGAAGGTCCACCAGCAAGCAGATGGGCAGGAATTGCTATGCAGTTTTGTTTTGTTAGTGTACACTTTAGATAATCGTGTGAGTGTGTGTATGTGTGTGTGTGCTAGAAATAAAATACCATAGGAATAAGGAAGGGGAAAAAATGAGGGAATGGAATGAGACAGATCTAAGTGTAAATGAGGGGAAAGAATATGCAAGGAAAAATAAAAAGATAAGTCAATGAAAGTATAACAATGATGGAGAGCAGGAAAATAATTAGGCGAAGCATGCAGGCTAATATTTATGTACATTTTTACACACAAAAAAGTATATGTTGTTTCTGGGCTATATAAGTAGTTTGAAAGAACTGACTGGAAAGATCATATCAATTTCATAAAATGGTTCTCTCCATGAGGGAAGTGGGGAGGAAAATGGATTTGGTTGGATGGAGAAAAGAAAGTCAATTGTATCTGTGCTTTAAGTTCAAAACAAAATGTGGAAATGGTCCCATTTTTTAATTCCAGGCAGCTACATGGGGATTTGTGATATCTCTGCAGTTTTATTGTGATCGTGGTATGTGTAATTTTTTAAAACAGAAAAAGAATGAAGAAAAACACGGACAGGGCTTTGATGACAAAGTGTAGAGCGTGGAAGTACACTGTCTACCAGCTAATTACCAGCCAGTGACACAGGCAAAGACTTAATGTCACAGCAATCTGGGAGTGACTCGAGGGCAGTTTCTACTCAGGATAAGGAGAATTACCTTCGGTGTTCCTTCTAGTCTGTCTGCTTTTCCTAACATCACCTCTAAGAACCACACTGGCTGCTTAGCAATTACTCTCTGAGGCTCAGCTTTGTTTACTTTTTGAGGTTGCTGTTAACTGATGTGTTTTCTGTCAGCTGAAATTTACAGACTTGTTACCAATGTTTGACAGGCACTAGGAGCCTTAGAATTTCCTGAGGAGAAAAATGCAGCAAGCTTTATTGGAAGACTTTTAATTCCCTTCTAGCTAAAGTAGTGTTTCCTACCTTTATTAATACCATTGGTGTGAAATGTTAAAAATCCCTCACTAAAATTCTTGTTTACCAGGGGTCTGCACTTTCAGAAGGTAATGTTTCTTCTAAACCAAGATAGAGTGTCATAGATACTTGCAACACAGATTCTTACTAATAGGCTATGTTGACCAAGCAAGAGAAGCTTTTCATATTTTATGAAGGGGAGCAGAAGTTAAAGCTTCCAGTCAACAAGCTACCCAGGCTCTGAATACGCAGAGACCCTGGGAAAAAGAGAAACTGAGGTACTTTGAAAGACAAATGAACAGAAGCAAGTACACAGAAAAAAAATGATTGGTTTGTATCTTTTATTTTACAGGAGCTATAGTAACCTAGGGCATGGACAGGTTAATGAATTTACTGAAGCCACACACGATGAGGTTAATAGCAGTTGGAATCCATGGATAACTCTACATCAGAAGAAATAAAAACAATGACATAGAGAATGACTTTTAGAAATCCTTCAGGCACACAAACATAAAATCTAGATAATCTGAGAAAGTGTCACTGAGTTTAGTAGAAAGGAAGATTCTGTGATTTAAGAAGTTCATAATATTTTTGTCTATTTATTTAATATAAGCCATGTCAGTACTCACTATCAACCCATACTGGCCCCAACTAACCAAAATTAAACTAGGCAAAAAGTAGCTGAGGGTCACAAAGCCCTGCATCTTTATAAATTATCACGTCTAGCCTGTTGCTTAGCTACCACACAAGCCTGTCTTCGTACCCTGTACTGCCTGCAGCAGCAGCAGCAGCTGCTGCAGTTACTTAATTATACTTGAGCAAATTCTAAAGGAGAGACCAAGAAATTATTATATGGATACAATTAAATGAAAAAAAAAAAACTGAATGTTTAAGATAAAATCTGTGGCCTGAGCTAGAGTCTGAAAATACTGAAAGGATAAACTGTGCCTCAGGAATACTTCTGGTTCATGATAGAAATTTCACTAGTAGAACTGGAAGCAAAGGAACAATTGATCATTTACCTGAAAGCGACTGCCAGACAGCACTAACTCTTTGGTGGTTTTGTGCTAAAGAAGAGAATGGTCTGCTTCCTGCCTAACAGAGATTGAAAGCTAACTTGCCAATCTTCTACCCTTATTATAAATAGTTATATGCCTGACCGTGTGTATCCATCCATGTGAAATACGTACACATGGAGAAATATCACTCCCAAATATATTTATATAGGTATAAATTTATTACGGAGGTATTAGTACCTTGTTTGAGATGGTAAGAGATGACTATTACACAGCCACAGTATAGTTTCTCTCATTACTAGAGAAGTACAAAAAAAATAAATGAATAAGCACAATGAAACTGAAACAGAAGTGCAGCTCTGGCAGATGCTTCTCTAGTGTGAGTTTTCTTCTAAAGAGGATGAAATGCAGATGCAAATAAAAAGTGAAAGTTTAAATGTGTTTTGTATAAATGTGAGGAGTAAACATGTCAAACAGCTGAATTAGTTGCATATGTGTTGAGAGAGAAGTGTGATATCATTTGAAGAGCCTAAACTGGAGGTGAACAAAGACAACGACCGAGGAACAAAACTCTCTAGGTGTTAGTGTCAATAAAGGAGATGAGAAACAGAACAGAGAGACTACAGAGGAGGTGGGGGACAGTCTGATCAAATTATGTTCGGTCAGATTTCAAAAGTGTGAGGGAGAAAGGGCTAAAGTGCCTGGGAAAGGGAAGGAAGGATGGAGAAATTCATACCAAAATACTTTAATAAGCAGCCAAATAAATACAATTTTAAACCTACTTGCAATAATGATATAAACATGCTGTTAAAAGAACAGATGCAAGCAGAAGATTAGATGAGGAAGAAGCATGCTATTTGGTAACCAAGAGAGAATAAATATTTATGTCATGACATCTAAGTTACTAGTATCCAGGAAGATGGAGGGTAGGTCATCCAAGTAAGTGAATATTTAGAATAATGAAATCTCAACCCCTTACATCCGATTACAAGCAATGTAATCTTTTTGTTGACAATCTCACTGATACTTAAGACTCCTCCCTGCTCAAATAACACACACAGTAGTATTTACCCTCATGTAGTAACACAGAATCCTCATCATGAGTCTGCTGAAGCTTTGGATGTTGTGTGGCAATTGAGGACTTTGGATTTCAGAATGGAATCACTGAAATCCTCCCACCTACTAATCTCATCAAGATGCCAATTCTTAGCATCTCTTCCTCTGTGGCAAGTCCAATGACATGGAAGGCATTTTGCTAAATACCCCCAGTCTGCTGCTCCAGTTATTTAAGCAGTTTCTTCCTTCATCCCTAAGCTGCCTTCCTAGACATCCTTTGCTCACTTTCTGGTTGGAACCTAACATGAAGTAAAGATTGACAGAGGGAAATTAGCTTTAGTCATTTTATGTCACACTGGCTCACAAAGAAAAAATACTTTGCTAAGAAAGGCAATGCCAAAGAATGCTCAAACTACTGCACAATTGCACTCATCTCACACACTAGTAAAGTAATGCTCAAAATTCTCCAAGCCAGGCTTCAGCAATACGTGAACCATGAACTCCCTGATGTTCAAGCTGGTTTTAGAAAAGGCAGAGGAACCAAAGATCAAATTACCAACATCCACTGGATTGTGGAAAAAGCAAGAAAGTTCCAGAAAAACATCTATTTCTGCTTTATTGACTATTATGCCAAAGCCTTTGACTGTATGGATCACAATAAACTGTGGAAAATTGTAAAAGAGATGGGAATACCAGACCACCTAACCTGCCTTTTGAGAAATCTGTATGCAGGTCAGAAAGCAACAGTTAGAACTGGACATGGAAAACCAGACTGGTTCCAATTAGGAAAAGGAGTACGTCAAGGCTGTATATTGTCACCCTGCTTATTTAACTTATATGCAGAGTACATCATGAGAAACACTGGACTGGAAGAAACACAAGCTGGAATCAAGATTGCCGGGAGAAATATCAGTAACTTCAGATATGCAGATGATACCACCCTCATGACAGAAAATGAAGAGGAACTAAAAAGCCTCAAAGAGAGTTCCAGGAAAACATCTATTTCTGCTTTATTGACTATGCCAAAGCCTTTGACTGTGTGGATCACAATAAACTGTGGAAAATTCTGAAAGAGATGGGAATACCAGACCACCTGACCAGCCTCTTGAAAAATCTGCATGCAGATCAGGAAGCAACAGTTAGAACTGGACATAGAACAACAGACTGGTTCCAAATAGGAAAAGGAGTCCGTCAAGGCTGTATATTGTCACCCTGCTTATTTAACTTATATGCAGAGTACATCATGAGAAATGCTGGACTGGAAGAAACACAAGCTGGAACCAAGACTGTCGGGAGAAATCTCAGATATGCAGATGACATCACCCTTATGGCAGAAAGTGAAGAGGAGCTAAAAAGCCTCTTGATGAAAGTGAAAGTGGAGAGTGAAAAAGTTGGCTTAAAGCTCAACATTCATAAAACAAAGATCATGGCATCTGGTCCCATCACTTCATGGGAAATAGATGGGGAGACAGTGGAAACAGTATCAGAGTTTATTTTGGGGGGCTCCAAAATCATTGCAGATGGTGACTGCAGCCATGAAATTAGAAGATGCTTACTCCTTGGAAGAAAAGTTATGACCAACGTAGATAGCATATTCAAAAGCAGAGACATTACTTGGCCGACTAAGGTCCATCTAGTCAAGGCTATGGTTTTTCCTGTGGTCATGTATGGATGTGAGAGTTGGACTGTGAAGTAGGCTGAGCACGAAGAATTGATGCTTTTGAACTGTGGTGTTGGAGAAGACTCTTGAGGGTCCTTTGGACTGCAAGGAGCTCCAACCAGTCCCTATGGACTGTAGTCTGTCTAGCTCCTCTGTCCATAGAATTATTCAGGCCTGAGATCCAACCAGTCCATTCTAGAGGAGATCCGCCCTGGGTATTCTTTGGAAGGAATGATTATAAAGCTGAAACTCCAGTACTTTGGCCACCTCATGCAAAGAGTTGACTCATTGGAAAAGACTCTGATGCTGGGAGTGATTGGGGGCAATAGGAGAAGGGGACGACCGAGGATGAGATGGATGGATGGCATCTCGGACTCTATGGACATGAGTCTGAGTGAACTCCAGGAGGTGGTGATGGACAGGGAGGCCTGGTGTGCTGCAATTCATGGAGTCGCAAAGAGTTGGACACGACTGAGCGACTGAACTGAACTGAATTGAATGTGCTGGAATCTTATTGTTCTTTTTAATCTGAAAACTATCCGCGTAAATTCTGGGAAATGTTTTCAAATAATTAATTTAGTCAGTAATTTCTTAATTTTTCTCCTTGTGTTTTTTTTAAAACGTCTATTCTTTGAATGTTAATCTACTGAAGTAAACTCCTGATTTTATCATCTTTCTCCCTCCTTTCTATATCTTTTCCCAATTTTGGGGGAAATTTGCTCAATTTCATAATTTAATTATTCATATGCATGTGTTGTTGCTGCAGTTATTTACAAGGGCACTCATATTCTTTTCTCTTTTTTTATAACCTCCTTTTCTTATTTGAAGGCTGCAACAATTTCATTATTTATTTGAAGACATAAATCATAATTTTTTAATCTTTTTTTTTGCTCTCTTGTTTTAAAATTATTCAAAGTTCTTTTTCTCTTTGTTTTATTTGTACTCTATCTCCCACGTTATGGGACATTCTTTCCCTACAAAATTATCATTCATTCATAGTTCAGTTCAAGTGCTAAGAAGCTGCTATGATCCTCTATGCCTATGGGCTGGGCTTATATATTGGTTCTCTGAAACATAAGATGCTCAAGCTAAGTACTTTTACCAGGAGATCTGAAATTCTCAGTACCTCTAGGATGTTTTCTACCAGAAGGAATTCTTTACTTTTCTAACTGGGATTTATAGTCTGGCTGCCACTCTTTGTACTCAAGAGGGAAGGTGTACAAGATGTAGATTTTCATATAACCCCACTGTTTTCAGGATAAGACTCTCCACCTTCAGCTGTATTTCTTTGGTACAGACTCATCATGGTTCCCTGGTAACTCAGTAGTAAAGAATCTGCCTGCAATGTAGGAGGCCCTGGTTTGATTCCTGGATTGAAAAGCTCCCCTGGAGAAGGGATAGATTACCCACTCCAGTATTCTTGGGCTTCCCTGGTGGCTCAGACCGTAAAGAATCTCCCTGCAATGCGGGAGACCTGGGACCTCAGTTCAGTCCCTGGGCTGGGAAGATCCCCTCGAGGAGGGCTTGGCAACCCACTCCAGTATTCTTGCCTGGAGAATCCCCATGGACAGAGGAGGCTGGTGCTCTGTAGCCCATAGGGTCACAAAGAATTGGACAAAACTGAGCATAGCACAGCACAGACTTAGAGATTAAACCCCTTATTTTCAAGCAGTCTAGGGGATGTCAGATGGCATAAAATGTGCTATAACTTTTGTAGCAGAAACACCCTGTCCAGACAGGAGCATGGTATTTTTGAGCAGAATTACAATGGACTCAAATCTATCCATTGAGAAAATAAAGTCCTTAAACAGCTCTACATCACCAATTTTAAGTTCTTACAGAACATGTTAGAAAGTTGCTAAATTAATATAAATTAATACCAGCAAGTTCTACAACTATACAATGCAATGGACATCAAGCCATAAAAATACCCTATTCTTTAAAACTTACCCTAAATCCCTCATCGTGCCTCATAACTCTGTTTCCATGATCTCTGTGCTTCTGTATCATGTGTTCTCAATTCCTATAGCTTCACTGGTTTCAAGTTTGACACTGGGCCCTTTTCTTCTGGGTCTGTTGGTTCCTTTTAGACAAGGCTTTCTCTTAATCACCAGGCAAGGTCAGCTCTCTCCATCTCTCATAACTTCCATCTTAATGAGGAAATAATTTCTTTACCCTGTGTCAGTATCATATTCATTAATATGTTTTAAAAAGAAAAATCTAGTAGTACTCTTGGGCTTCCCTGGTGGCTCAGGAATAAACAATCTGCCTGCCAATTCAGGAGACAAGGGTTTAATCCTTGGGTTGGGAATATCTCCTAGAGAAGAAAATGGCAACCCATTCCAGTATTCTTGCCTGGGAAATCCCATGGACAGAGGAGCCTGGTGGGCTACAGTCCGTGGGGTCACAAAGAGTTGACATGACTTATCAAATAAACAGCAACAAATATTCCTCCTAGAAACAGAGGACAAAAATTCTTCTGTTTCAAGATAGGACAACATTCAAACTAGATTCACTACAGCTTCTTTTCCTGGTGAGGTGAGATGTGTTTTATGATCATCTAAAATTCCTATTCCTTAGACACCTTCAAGTTGAAGGGTGGGCCAAACTTTAACTTATCTTTTCTCCTGAATCTCTGTTTTAGAGTGGAGTTCCTGATCTATTGAAGGTTCATGGTGTAGGCAACTGCTAACATACCCCATGATATGTGGTATTCTTTCAGACCATTTGAAATGCCCCCTGAAGAAGACCCTGCATTCAATCCTGCATAGAAATACAACTCACAAATGTACTAAAGGGGGGTAATTGGGAAAGAAAACAGGAAGATCTTTCTTTCTTGGTATCTCCCTCTCTCTCACACACACACCTCTGCCTTTGGCAGTTAAAAATTATGACCAAATGCTTCTTAGTAGCTCCCAGTTGCTATGAGGTTATAAAGGAAGACAGCTGATCTCTAAGGTAACAAGGGTCCAAGTCAAACAAAACCTGTAGATTAAAGTCAACACTTTGAAATTAAAATGAAATCATATCCTGGGCTGGATGTGAAGTGCAGGTGTTTCTTACTTTCTATGCCCAACAGTCTTAGCCAAACAGGTGGTAATTAGAGCATCATAGTTCAAAACTTCCAGCCAAACTCTTCTTTTGGTTTCCTGATAAATCTTTACCTGAAAATAGTAAATGTTTCAAATATAAGAGAAATTCAGACAGACAGAAGACAAAGGGTCCTCGAGAAAGACTTCTGCTTATTCCTGGACAAGTGGGTCAGGAGTCAGGGTCATGCCCTCTCCTGATGTATCTCCAAACAGAACTAAAGCCCTGATGCTAAATTTCATAGACAATAGGGTTTGTGATGGCTTCCTTTTATCAACATATTTCTTGTATGCAGGATACAAATATAACTTACTCTTCTACACATTTTATGTCCTTCTTTCTCTTTTTCTCTCTTATTTATTCTTTCCATATCTTCAATCTACACCTCCACCCCAATGCCCTATCTGCCATGGCAGAAATATACACGTGAGAAAAACAAGGAGTTTAATGAGCTCATAAATGTGTATGTTTAAGCTCAATTTTTAAAATTGAAGTTTTAAGCTGGAATCTGTTCTAATTTGCATGGAATTCAGATATTGAAAATATTCAATATTTCTATATTGAATATTAACCACTTTTGGTGATAATTGATATGATAGCAAATAATATGAAGATGCATTTTAACTGCCAATTCTTTCCTTTAATGCAGCAAAAAGGGTGTTAATATAAGAGCCAGTACTGCTTGGGTGCTTACGATGTTCCAGGCAGTGATAAATATTATCTCATTAAATCACTTTAACAGTCCTATGAGGGATCATCTCCACTTTATGGATGAAGAAAGGAAAGTGCAGAACATTTACCTGGTTGAGAAGCAACAGTGCCAGAGCTGGAACACAGACATCAACTCCTCAGAGCCTGGACTCACAAGGAGTGGATGATAGGACCTCCCCATGTGGCTGTGTACTATATACGAGAGAATTGTTAATCAAAGAAAGTTAGAATGAAAGAGGCTAAGAGACGCTCTACTCCACCCTCTATACACGGAGAAGTAGAGGCTGTGTATGATATCCCTGAGTGCCTGCCACCCAGCTTCTGTTTGATATTCAGCTGCTATTCCATTTGGTCAGCCTGAGTCAGCTCTGGATGGTATTAAAACAAGGTGGAAGAAGTCTCCTGGCAACGCTCCTGGAACACTAACCTTGGCCTAACAGCCCCAGTGCTCAATTTGTCTTTCTCTCAGTTCACTCAGACATGTCTTCCCTTTCTTTCTCAAATATCTTCTGTCTTGCTTTCCATTAGATTAAAAAGGAATGAAAGCTTGTTTCACGCGGCCTTTAGAATCTGATAATTATTGTTGTTCTTTTTCTCATTTTTCTAAATCAATTTATTTTTAATGGAAAGATAATTTCTTTACGATATTGGTTTGATTTCTCCCATTCATCAACATGAATTAGCCATAGGTGTACATATGTCCCCTCCCTTTTGACCCTCCCTCTGCAATTATTGTTATTATTGCTATTACTTTGAGTTTCCACCCCTCCACTTTGTAACAGCTGTGGGCTGCCTGTTTTTAAAAAGTAAATTAAAAACCACACTTCTTTCTGTGCATCGTTTTGGAAAACGTGGGCATTCCGTTTTAAAAAAGAGCTGTTTTTGTGAAGCTGAGGTCAAGGGTCCGCATTCTAAGGTCTACTCCAGCTGGAGAGCCGTGATCCCACTTCAGGAGCTACCCCGCAGCGCCCAAGGTGACAGTGGAGTCAAGCGCCAAGGACAAAAGAGCCACCTTAGTCCTGATGCTGTTTTTCTCGCAGGTAAATGAGAAATCAAATCCTCCCCTCTCCCGGCAGCACTGTCCTCTCTGAACATGACATTAACTTCCACAAACGAGGCTGGTGGTGAAGGGGCTGATTAGCTGGATAGGCCTTAACAGCTGGGCTCGCGGAGCTGGCCGCGCGGCGGGGGAGGGGCACCATCAGGCCCGGTCTTGTAGTTTCATCAACAGCGGCGGCAGCAGCGGATGAAAAGCTTCTAGAGGCGGGGGCAGGGGAGAGCCCAGACTGTAAACATCGCTTGCCTGTTGCCTAGAAGCAGTGGCAGCAAACAATCCAAAGACTGCTCCTGGATTTTCAAAATTTCCTTTATATGCAGGGCTCTGTTTCTTTTTAAAATATGCGGCCATTTTATGAGGTCATCAGCTCTTGTGCGACACGTTCGTCTGTTTTAATCATTTCCCAGCCACCAGGTGGACCTGCTTACCTAAAAGGAGTCATTTATTGTTTAGCAAAACCTTGTTCACCTTAGTGTGTCAATTCTGGTGCTTTCATAAACCTTTTAATGACTACTCTGTGTTAGGTATTCATACTTGTAAGAATCCACAGAAACTTAAAAATATCTGATTTGTTTAGAGGGAAAATTTGATAGTTCTGACAGTTTTCTGAAACAAGCTGTGATGAAGGGCAAGAGTTCTGTATTATAAATTGGTTAAAAATGTGCTAACAGTAATGTTGTAGGCTGTCTGGCAGGAATGAACTATGAAATATCTCACACACACAGCAAGGAAAGGGCGGGGAAGTAATAGTGGAAGATTTTAATTACCAACGCATAGGACAGGATTACATCGAGGGGAAGAAGTAAGGCTGGATCTGGTGCAAAGCTGCTTTCTAATTTAACACGCACATCAACCTGAAAAGGAAGGAAGGAATGCCAGATTTACAATTAAATAATACTTAGGATTCAAAGGAAAGAGAAAATATGGAAAGCGGTGATTAAATCTCATTAAACATAGGATATAATCCCAAATAGAAGCTAGAGGTGTTTAGCGACAACATGGAAATTGAGGGAGAGAGAAAATTAAATACAGCATATAATCATTAATTCAGAAAGAGACAGGCCACCGAATTAAGGTCAGGGTAAATAGCAGGGAAGTGGTTTTTAAAAACACAGCAAGCATCACCCAGAATGCCAGTCCCACTAATAAGGGGTAAATTTGTGTAGCATTTTACAAGATCAAAGTGGAAAAGTAATGTTTCTAGAATGATGCAGCAAAGAAATGGCTCCCTACCCTTTTCCAAGATTCAGAAATCTTAAATAGAAAATCAAATCCTCTATATTTGGAAGGGAACTCTAAAAGGACCCAGGGGAGAGAAAAAAAAAAGGCAAAAAAAATTACCAAATCAGAAGACAAACTCTTTTTATGACATTAAAAGCTCACAAGCCAGCAAGGCATCCATAGGGCCATGAAGGGGACGAGTGGGAAGTCAGTGACAGATGAAGCTGCCTTTGCTAAGAGCCTGAATGAATTCTCTGCCTGTGTATTTACCAAAGAAGCTGAAGGTCACATCCCGGAAATTGGGATACATTTTCTTGAGGGGAAGAGTGAAATGTTAAAAGGATTTTATGATCACACGAGAGCAGTAGTTGGACAATTAGAACTATTAAAAGTTGACAGGTCACAAGACCCAGATTAAGTATGTCCTAGAAATCAGAGAAAAGTGCAAAGGAAACAGGAAATGCCTTCAGCAGCGTTTCTTGATAGCTTGCTCGGAAGGAGACAAAATTGAACTGGAGCTATTCTAGGACCATGTGTTTAAAAAGAAATCCTTGGAATCTTTAGAAAGCTAGGTACTGATAATCTGAGTCGTGGTTACAAAGCAGATCATGCCCACCCTCATTTTGCAGTTTTTAGAAATACATAATCTGATGAAGAGCTACCATTAGCTTTATAAATCACAAATAGCTGGTATTTTCTCAGAAATGGGGCATTAATGTACTATTCCACACAGGTAAAAATGGAAGTCACTTAACTGTGTCTGAATTTCCTAAATTATTTCTCATAGTCTCATCTATAATCTGTCTGCATTAAATGAAGTAGTATGAGAGTTAGGTCCAAATTCTCCCTGGATTCAAGGCAATGTGTGTATGTGGAATGGATAGGAAGGCTTCTAGAAATTGCTGTCCATTGCTACTTTATCACCATCAAGATGCAATTATTAAACACATACTAAGGTACACTCCAGTACTCTTGCCTGGAAAATCCCATGGACGGAGGAGCCTGGTGTGCTACAGAAGAGAGTTGGACACGACTCAGTGCCGTCACTTTCACTTTTCACTTTCATGCATTGGAGAAGGAAATGGCAATCCACTCCAGTGTTCTTGCCTGGAGAATCCCAGGGACGGCAGAGCCTGGTGGGCTGCCATCTACGAGGTCGCACAGAGTCGAACATGACTGAGGCGACTTAGCAGCAGCAGCAGCAGTGTACAATACTATACCCAGGGAGTGGTCTAAGCAGGTCAAGCAGGTCATTCTCTCTTTCAGGGTTTGGATTTCACAGTGATTCATCTCATGCCTTTTGTCATTGTCTTACCAATTATCATGGCACCATATTATTTTTAAAAATAAAGTATTCCACTTTCTGATGATATCCTCAGAGTGGACATCTGCTCTATCCATCAGCTGCCAGCTGTGTTTCCATGAACCAATAAAAATAGTCACAGAACTGTAGTTAACATTAGAAGAACAAGTGATATTACTTAATGTTCATTCATTACTTAAAAACTGCATTTTTTTTTTTACCTTCCTCCTCTCCCTCTGCTTGCTTTTGTTCCTACCCTCCTCCTTCCTTCCTGTCCGCAAATATTTATTGAATCTCCCAGGCCAGACTGTAAGATTTAACAATAACATGCAAACATGTATTACTGCCCTCAAATAATTTCCAGAGTAGTGGCAATGTTGACAGTGTGATAGGAGCTAAAAGTACAAAACCCAGAGTGGACAGAATGATATAAGGGGGCACACAACACAGCCATGGGCTAGTCAAGGGAAAGAGGGGCCATGGAAGTAAACAAGAGGAGTGAAGTGCAGGGGAGGTGAGAAAGGATACTGTACACATCCAGAGTATATTTATAAAGGTTTAGAGAGGAGAAATGGAGAAGGCAATGGAAACCCACTCCAGTACTCTTGCCTGGAAAATCCCATGGACAGAGGAGCCTGGTGGGCTGCATCCCACGGGGTCGAGAAGAGTCGGACACGACTGAGGGACTTCACTTTCACTTTTCACTTTCATGCATTGGAGAAGGAAATGGCAACCCACTCCAGTGTTCTTGCCTGGAGAATCTGAGGGATGGGGGAGCCTGGTGGGCTGCCATCTATGGGGCCTCACAGAGTCAGACACGACTGAAGCGACTTAGCAGCAGCAGCAGAGAGGAAAAAACACAGTGAATTGTAAAATGATGTAACCAGATTATTCTCCTATATTTTTATAAATATTTTTTTCTAGCAAACCCTACCACACTAACTGCATTTATTATTGAGCTTAATTTCTTTTATTTTCTTAAAGAGCAAAAGCAGAAAACAGAACAAAGTGAGTGGAGAGCTGAGTGATTTGCAAAATGTATATCATAAAAGTGTTCAGAATTTTCAGAAATACATTTACTTTGTTTTTCATTAATGACTAGGAGGGTTATACTTCAAAAGTGAAACTCTGTGGGCACTTACCAAGAAAAATAGAATGGTGAAGAGAGGTGGTGACATCAACATGATTTAATACATCAGACTCTGTAGACCTAAAAGAGCATGAATAGTTTATGTAAGAAAGAGGAAAATCACATAGCGAGTGAGGGCTAGACTGTACGCATATGGAAAAAATGTGGACCAGAGTAATAATGAAGTTATGATCAACATGAAAATAATACTTCCTATTTATAATTTTTCTTACCAAGCCATCCCATTAGACACTGGTAGAATCATTCTTGCAAAAATATTGAAAAATCACTCCCGTAAATCATTCTCTACTAGTTCTAAAACTGAATTTTAAATTCAAGACCTGAACACACACACCCATGGTTGGTTCCTCTTCCCGTACCTTGTGCAGAGCTCCAGCCAGGAAGCTTTGTGTTGATCACATTAACTTTCTCCTTTACCTACAATCTTCACTGGGATCTATAATCATTGTAGTACTCATGTTTCTCAATTTTAGTGAACATCAGCAAGCAGGACTCTCAGAAAATCAGAAGCTTTTTAGTATCCCCAAGGCTCTTCTTGCATCATCCACATTTTGCTTAATATTTCTCTAATATTAAAAGAGCCTACTACAATATAGCAAACCCGTATTTTGGAGCAATACCTCTAATAATCATTTATCAATGGTGTATGGTGTGCAGTGTGCCAACTTTACTTGACTTAGTCCAAGTCATCACTAATTGTTATTCCTAAATGAGAAAAAAATTAAAAGCAAACGAAGCAAATGATGGAATTCTCCTGGAAGGATATAGGGATAGGAAAGGGGATGCTGTGGAGCTTATCAGATGACTATAAATATGACATTAAAAATAATAAAGATCTAGTATCTCACTGGCCATAATGCTGGACTAGGGTCCAGGCACTTTGATCAATGTTTATAATTTAGTTGCTGGATTACAGGGTAGCCCTGTTTGTAAATCAAACTTATTTTATCTATTTTACTCAGAAAGTAGGTTTTCTACTGAAAAGAAAAAAAAATTGTTTTGCATGCTAGCTATTTTATTTCCCTGCTTATTTGTCTGATTTCAAAACCAGAGTGGGTTATACAAAATAGTATCAAAATTTTAAAAAATGATGTGTCAAATGATTGATGATTTGCAAATAAAAATATGGTCTATGTATCTCTTGAATTCTCAGGGAGGTAGTAGAGACGTAAAATAAGTCAATTGATCTAATGCATACAGATGATTAAAAACATTGAGCTGATTTCAGTAGATTGGAGCTCTGGGCCAAGTACTGCCTTTGACTTGTTTTCTAACCTCTGGCAAATCAATTAAAATTCATCTCTATGCACTTGTCACACCTTTAAGAGATAGAAATAAAAAAAAAATTCTCTGCCTACTCACAAAATAATTGCTGAAAAATGAGATGAACCTAAAAAATGACTTTGCAGTAAGTACCATGTGACAAGTATTACTTTCAAGCAGTGACACATATGGCAGAGAAAAGCCCTATAAATATTTGTGAAACAAGTATTAATTTCTAGAAACAATACTTGAATAAGTTGAAAACAATCTCTTGGAAGGAATGGAAAACTAGAGTCAAACTACTAAAAAGTACTAGAGACACTGACACATATTTAGGCATGGCATTTAGATTTGATTTTGGGGACAATTTTTCACTTATTGTCAACATCTTTCATACTTCTCACCTCCTTTGCAACCCTGGCTATCACTGATGAAGGGTGATGTTTGAGCATTTGTATGTTCCTTTCTTCAAGATACAGTTTTACATCAAGTAACACAAGCTTTGGCCATTTTCCAAATTTATACTTTTTTTCCATAGGTACTGGATATACTTTATACTAATTTTATCAAGCAACCATAATTTAGTTTCAGATATTGAATGATATGAATACATTACTAAAAAAATGTGCTCAAAGCCTAAATGCAATTAAAGTTGCTTTATTACACTGTTTTAAAAGTATTTCTAAACTCTCTATAATTTTTTAGCATCTGGATATATATATAAATAGATAATTCATTTCACCTTATATCTCCAGCATCAGTTGTGTTTATGAAAATTCATATCAATTTATAGATATTTCTCACAAATCAAAGAAAAAAATTAGAAAAAAATTGATAACCATATTCTAAAAATTAGCTAGGAATAGTCTGGGAGAGATGGGAAAAAAAAGTCTGGAGTGGACAGTAAACCTATTAATGTGAACAAAAGTAGATTTTATTTGAGCACAGTTGATTAACAATGTTAGTTTCAAGTGTACAGCAGAGCGACCGAGTTATACATATACATGTGTTGATTCTTTTTCAAGTTCTTTTTTCATTTGGATTCCTAGAGAATATTGAGCGGAGTTCTCTGTGCTATATAGTAGGTCCTTGTTTGTTATCTGTTTTAAGTATAGCAGTATATACACGTCAATCCCTAAATCCCAATCTATTCCTACCCTCATCCTTCCCACCTGGTAACCATAAATTTGCTTACTAAGACTGTGAATTCATTTCTGTTTTGTAAATAAGTTCATTTGTATCATTTTTTTAAGATTCTACATATAAGTGACATCATATGATATTTGTCTTTCTCTTAGTATGATAATCTCCAGGTCCATCCATGTTGCTATAAATGGCATTATTTCATTCTTTTTAATGACTGAGTAACATCCCATTGTATATACATAACTTCTTTATCCATTTGTCAGTCAATGGACATTTAGGTTGCTTCCTTGTCTGGATTCCCAGGTGGCGCTCATCTGCCAATGCAGGGCACATCAGTGATGTGGGTCTGATCCCTGGGTTGGGAAGATCCCCTGGAGTAGAAGATGGCAGCCCACTCCAGTATTCTTGCCTGGAAGATCTCATGGACAGAGGAGCCTAGCGGACTACCATCCATGGGGTCCCAAAGAGTCTGACACCAGTGAAGTGACTTAGCATAGCACAGCACATGTCTGGCTGTGGTAAATAATGCTGCAGTGAACACGGGGCTGTATGTATCCTTTCAAATTGTATTTTCCTTCAGATATATGCTCGGGAAAGGGATTGCTGGATCATACAGTAGCTCTGTTTTTAGCTTTCTTTCTTTTTAATACTGTTCTCCATAGTGGCTACTGTTGTTCAGTTGCTAAATCATGTCTGACTCTTTGCAACCCCATGGACTACAATACGCCAGGGTCTTCTTTCCTTCACTGCCTTTCTGAGTTTGCTTAAATTCATGTCCATTGAGTTGGTGATACTATCTAACCATCTCATCCTTTGTTGCCCGCTTCTTCTTTTGCATTCAGTCTTTCCCAGCATCAGTGTCTTTTCCAGTGAGTCAGCTCTTCATATCTGGTGGCCAAAGTACTGGAGCTTAGCTTTAATATCAGTCCTTTCAGTGAATATTCAGGGTTAAATTCCTTTGGGATTGACTAGTTTGATCTCCTTGCTGTCCAAGGGACTCTCCTTGCTGTCCAAGGGCTATACCAATTTACATTTTCATTAATAGTGTAGGAGGGTTCCCTTTTCTCCACATCTTGCCGACCGTTTATTGTTTTGTAGACTTTTTAATGATGGTAACTCTGACCATTGTGAAGTGATACCTTACTCTTGTTTTTATTTGCATTTATCTAACAATTAGTGATGCTGAATATCTTTTCATGTGTTTCTCATGAGGTTTTGAAATAGCAGTCTATATATAAAAAGATGGTTTTAAGTTGCTGGCCTTTTAATTTCAAATGCATTTCCCTGCATTTGTCCTCTCCTCATGATTGCTGGGGTTGATATCATATTTGTGTGTAGATGATTTCCTACCTTTAAAATGTTGTTGTTCAGTCTCCAAGTCATGTCTAACTCTTCGCAGTCCCATGGACTGCAGCATGCCAGGGTTCCCTCACCATCTCTTGGAGTTTACTCACGTTCATGTCCATTGAATTGGTGATGCCATCCAACCATCTTGACTACCTCTAGGAGGGCTCATCAATAAGTATTCCTCAGAACTACCGCTGCCACTGTTTTGTTCCCACAGAGAGCC
>SJYC01100627.1:0-16431 GCA_006408675.1 Madoqua kirkii
TGTGTGCATGCTAAATCACTTCAGTTTCATCCCACTCTTTGTGACCCCATGGACTGTAGCCTGCTAGGCTCCTCCGTCCATGGGATTCTCCAGGAAAAAATACTGGAGTGGGTTGCCATGCCCTCCTCCAGGGAATCTTCCCCACCCAGGGATCAAACCATAATCTCTTAGGTCTGCTGCATTGGTTGACGGGTTCTTTACAACTAGAGCCACCTGGGAAGCTCCCAAGGCACTATATTATGGCAAATAACAAATGAAGACTATCATTGATTTGTACAACAGGAATTAGTAGTTAATGGACCAAGACTTTCTGATCCCTAGTCAAGAAAGCAGATATTTGCCTGTCTTGAAGGAGGCATATTGAGATGAAGAGATTTTGACAGACCTCTTCAGGAGAAATCTGTTCTGTTCCCTTCTGTTCTACATTTTAGACAGCAATTTTGTAATTGTGCCTGAAAACTTAAGTTTTTCCTTTTTTTAATTTTAAAAATGGTTGTCTTTACTATTGCTAAAAATTACAAGGCTAACAATAAATCATAGCAAACCATAACTTGTATTATTCTGGTTAATAAGTGTTTCTGCCTTTCTGAAGATATGAATCATGTTTAAAATGTTAACTATTTTGGGACTTCTCTGGAAATCCAGTAATTAAGATTCCATGCTTCCAATGCAGGAGACATGGATTCAGTCCCTTGGTCAGGGAACTAAGATCCCACATGCCACAGGGGGTCAGTAAATAAAATCAATAAATAAACTCCCTGCCTCCCTGAATCTTTAAAAAAAATAATTATTTTGGGCAGAAGCATTTTAAGCCATTGTATATATTTCCTTCCTTCTTAAATATATTAAATGAAATAAAATTTTAAATCTTTTTAATGATCCATGATCATCCTTATGAAAACTACTGGGTTATGCTCTACTTATTCTCTCAGTAATCAATTATTGAGTACTCTGATAAAACAAAAATTTCTTTTTTTGATTAATTTACACCGTAGTATGGGAGATAGACAAGAGAAGTTATAAGGTAACTTTACAATAACTATTCTGTAGATAAACACAGAGTACCATAGGAACTCAGAAATAGAGGACCTAATTTAAAGTAGGAGTGGACTGTTTGATCTAGGGATAGGAGAAGTTTCCCAAGATCGATGATTTCCAAATAATAAAGAGAAATTAGCCAGCTAGAGATGAAGAAAGGAAACAAAGAATTCTTTGAGCTCAAAGGATTTTGGTTTGGCAAGATAATGGGGTGCAAGTGGCAGAATTGTAAGATATTTAATGATGGAGAAGTCTGTGTAACCAGAATAATGAAGAATTTTGAATGCCATAATTAAGAATTTGACATTCATCATGAAGGCTACTAGAAATTCTTGGAGACTTTAAGGAGACTTAGATTTATCAGACTCATGTTTTGGAAGGATATTCCAGCATAAATGTGAAGAATACATAGAAGGAAAATAGAACTGTGATAAAGTAAATTAGGAGCCAACTGCAAGATTCCTAGTAATGTGGGTTCTGATGACTCTGGAAGTGTGGTAGCGGCTGTGAGATTTAAAAAAAAAATAGAGAATAAATCCAAAAATTAAGAATAGAATCCAGGAGTTAAGAATAGTACTGATTTTGGTCCCAGCATTTACAGGCTAAGGACTGTTGAACATACTCTCCATTGTAAACATCTATTAAACTAGAAAAAAATGTATGAATTTTTTTCTGGCATTGGAAGAGAGAAAAGAGCTGTGATCCCAGGAAGAAATGAAATAGATAACATAAGCTACATTCACCCCTGGTTTCTGGCTGAGGACACTTTCCAAACTGCAATACAGATTAGTAGAGCCCACATAGAGAGAAATTATCTTGATGGGGAGAAGAGAAATTTAAATTCAGCAATCCTGAGGTGGCTGCAGTTAATCAATCAGGGAACCAGAGTGCAGGGAACTATAGAGAGAGAGAGTTGTCAAAATTTGAAGAGTTCCTTTTAGTCTTTAGCTCTATTCTAAACTGTACAAGCACAGAAATAGAGTACATTAACCTAGCAAAGAAGAAGGTGTGAGCAGCTATGAACTGAATGTAAATGTCCCAATATAATGCTGAGAGATATTGCAGACAAGACCAACAGACCTTACTAAACAGTCTGGGCATTCTAAGGTCTCAGAAAGGCCATGTTTACAAAGAGGGCTTTTCCAGTTCTAAAGCAAGGATTGCTCTAAATCCATCCTAATAAAGTCTAAAAAAAAAAAAAAAAGTTTATCAAGCAAAATTGCCAGTAAATTAATTCACCCCTCAAAGGTTCAAAACTCTTTAAAGAAAGACAACATAATCCAGATTCTCCACAATTATCTTTCACAACATCAAGCACACAACCAAAAATTATAATACATATAAGGCAACAGGAAAAAGTGACATGACTCCCACTTCCCTAAAAAAAATAAAAGTAGAAACAGAATAAACAGTTACAAAAATATTATTGATAGAATGACCAAACAAAGATTTTAAAATATTATAAATATATGTTCAAAGATTAAAAGGAGAATAGGGACATCTTGAGTGGAGAGATGGAAAATCTCAACTGACAAATGGAAATTCCAAAAAATACTGAAATTAATTTTATACCTCAAAATTATAATATTTGTAATTGGGAGAAAATTTGCCAACTGGTCTTAAGAGAAGATTGGAATCTTTAACAAAAAAAAAATCTATAAATTTGAACACAGGTCGCTAGAAAGTATAGCACACAGAGCGGGGGAGAAAAAGCCTATGACCTGTAGAAGATCATCAAGAAGTCTAGCATATAATCAGAATTCGGAAGAAGAAAAAGACTGAGAAGAAATATATTTAAATAAATTATGACTAAAATTTTTCCAAATTAAATTTTAAAAGTCAACCCACAAAGCCAGGAAAGTCAATAAGACATCAATATTCTAAATGCTGAAAACAAAGGTAAAGAGGAAATGTTAGAGGCAATTAAGAAAACAAGACATACAGAGAAATAGCAGTAAGAATGACCACTGATATCTCCTTAGAACTAGTGCAAGTCAGGGTCACTGAAGTGGAATCTATAAAGCATTGAAAGAAAAAATCTATCACTCTAGAGTTTAACTCGTGCTTTCCCAAAATACTCTTCAAAAATGAAAACAAAACACATTTCAAATAAACAAAAGCCAAGGAACTTTTTTTATGTAAGCAAACCTAGTTCTGTAAGAAATCATATAGGAAGTTCCTTAAGCTGAAATGAAACAAGATTGAACAAAAACTTAAAGTTATACCAAGGAATGAAGAGCATTAGAAATTATAGCTCTTTAGGCAAATATATAAGACATGAGTCTGAGTAAACTCCAGGAGTTGGTGATGGACAGGGAGGCCTGGCATGCTGCAGTCCATGGGGTTGCAAAGAATAGGACATGACTGAGTGACTAAACTGAACTGATATATTCTTTTTAAAGGAAATGTCATTGAAATAAATAGATGCAGAGCATTAAAAGTAAAAGCATGGCAAAAGCAATATTGTGAAAATATATTAGTGACCCCTTGAGTCACTAATGACTTAAAACTCAACATTCAGAAAACTAAGATCAGGGCATCTGGTCCCATCAGATGCCTAAGGAGTCATTAATAGAACTATACTGGGGAGTAGTAACTACACGGAAGAGTTGAACAATAGTAGCTACCAACTTAAGTGAATTGGTTTTATAGCGTACTACATTCAACAGTGGGAGAATCACACATAAACATGGAGTATTCGCCAAGACAGAGAACATGCTGGATCTCATAGTCTGCCACTGTTTCAAGGATGCTGGCAAAAGACATAAGAGACCAGGGTCAGAGATAAAATACTTTATTATTCATGGTAATAGCTAAAGCCAGAGTATCAATAGTGGTTAATGTCAGTTCTCTGGGGATTAATTCCTACAGGATATCACTAAAAGTGTCAGATAACTGTACTCACAGTAGAGCTCATTTACAAGAGAGGAACCATGAGTTTCAGTTCAGCTCAGTCACCCAGTCATGTCCGACTCTTTGCGACCCCATGGACTACAGCACACCAGGCTTCCCTGTCTATCAGCAACTCCCAGAGCTTGCTTAAACTCATGTCCATTGAGTTGTTAAGGCAGGAGGAGAAGGGGACAACAGAGGATAAGATGGTTGGATGGTATCCAACCATCCCTGAGTTTAGGGAACCCAAAGCTTTTTATAAAAGGCAGTAAGCCTGCCTGGCTTTTGCTAGGAAGGAGACATTACCTTTATTATATTTACTGTAATAGACAATAAATAAGTCTGCCTTTTATTCTAGGGGGAGACACTATCTCTTACCCTTAAAAAGATATTCCAGAACAAAGGCCGTCAGTACCTCTGTTTACAAACCATGCAGAGATGCAGAGGATCCAAAGAGATGTGTTTTCTAATAGGGCAGTGCCGTGCATGTTCAGTTGCTTAGTTGTGTCTGACTCTTTGTGACCCCATGGACTGTAGCTACCAGGATCCGCTGTCCGTGAGATTTTCCAGGCAAGAATATTGGAGTGGCTTGCCATAAATTTAGGCAAATAGATGAACATTATAGAATAGGGCATGTTTACACATCCATAATGAGATGCACGTATTTGATCAATTACTTTTCCATACAGGTACTATAATAATTCAGTGAGGGCAGAAAGTTTTTTCAACAGATGATGCCAAAACAACTAAGTATATGGGGATGAAAGACTCTTTCCCCTACATACACAATACACAGTGGTTAGAGATGGATTTCTGACCTAAACATAAAAGCTAAAGTTCCAGTTTTGAAAATATATGAGAAATTCTGTTACTATGGAATAGGCAAAGATTTCTTATGGCACAGAAAATGCTAACCACATGCAAAAATTTGATAGTTTTTTAAAAAATATTTATTTATTTTGACTGTGTTGGATCTTAGATGCTCTGCAGCATGTGAGATCTTAGTTCCCCAACCAGGGATTGAACTCACACCCCCTGAATTGCAAGGCAGATTCTTAACCACTGGACCACCAAGGAAGACCCAAAAATGTGATAACAGGACATAGACTGAAAGAAAACGTTTGCAGTGAGTATATATATTAAAGGAATTGTATGAACAGAAAATCTAGATTGTACATAGATCAGGAATTTTTGGAGTGGATACATTAAAAGGACAAGGGGCAAGAGAGAAGAGAGCACTGCATGAGTGTTTGAAGTCTTGGGTCACCGGGTGTAGACTGGACAGGAAAAAAGTAAGAAAGTGAACTTAATATATTGGAAAACAATTAAGCAGCTATTTGACTAGAGATTATAATGCATTATGAAAAACAAATATAGATGTAAGTAAAGAATGAAAGTAGAGGAGAAGGAAGCAATAATTAGAAAGAGCAGTACTTGGGATTTAAAATTTCAGATGTAGAACATACCCAGGAAATAGTGAAATAAAACAGATCTGACTGATATCAAGGCACAAGTCAACACTTGACAATGGGATGTTGAAAGGTAGTGAAGGAATAATGGCATAACAATACTGACTGGATGATATCAGGCACTAAGGTGGAAAGGAAGCCAGTGAGCCAGGTGCCAAGCTTTCCATGATTATGAAATAATCAGAAAGTCAGCAGTTGAGAGTGACCAGAGGAAGATGAGAGTAACTAGTTTATAATGGCATAATGGACACTTACTATACACTATGCATGGTTACACATTTTCATAGTATCCCTATAATAATATTACATTATCCTCATTTGACAAATGATTCAACTGGAGTTCACTGAAGTTAATAACTCCAGGTTATAGAGGTTTTGATAACAAGGCTGCATTCAAAACCATATCTGCTTGAATCAAAAGTTACTATGCTTTCTACTATGTCATACTAATTACCAGATTGTTGTTGTCCAGTCACTAAGTTATGTCTGACTCTTTGTGACCCCATGGACTGCAGGACACCAGGTTTCCCCATCCTCCACTGTCTTCCAGAATTTTCTTATTCATGTTCATTGAGTCCATGATGCCATCCAACCATCTCATTCTCTGTCACCTTCTTCTCTTCCTGCCCTCAATCTTTCCCAGCACCAGGGTCTTTTCCAGTGAGTTTGCTGTTCACATAGGTGGTCAAAGTACTGGAGCTTCAGCTTCAGCATCAGTCCTTCCACTGAATATTCAGGACTGATTTCCTTTAGAATGGACTGGTTGGATTTCCTTGCAGTCCAAGGAACTCTCAAGAGTCTTCTCCAACATCACAGTTCAAAAGCATCAATTCTTCAGCACTCACCTTTCTTTATAGTCCAACTCTCACATCCATACATGACTACTGGAAAAACCAAAGCTTTGACTAGATTGACCTTTGTTGGCAAAGTAACGTCTCTACTTTTTAATATGCTGTCTAGGCTGGTCATAGCTTTTCTTGCAAGGAGCAGGCATCTTTTAATTTCATGGCTGCAGTCACCATCTGCAGTGATTTTGTAGCCCCCCAAAATAAAGTTTGTCACTGTGTCCATTGTTTCCCCGTCTGTTTGCCAGGAAGTGATGGGGCCAGATGCCATGATCTTAGGTTTTTGAAAACTAGGAGGAGACTATAAGTTATAAGCACCTTTTTTCTACTGAGAGGGTTGAGAGAACCTGGAAGAGATCTTTCACCTTCAGAAAAGAGCTATGTTTCAGTTAATTCAGTCTGATTAATGAATTATTCTACAAAGACCTTGGGTATGTTAACGGAAGGTTTTTGTCATTCTTAGAGTCTACCATGGACCACTCAAGGACTTATAATTCCAACCTAAACCAAAATATTTTTAATAATTAGGTCTGTTATTTATAGATTTTTAATTTTTTTAATTTTTTTCAGGCTCACAATTCTTATTTCTTACAGTTGCCAGTGTCTTTGAAGGTAGATGCTCCTCTCTCCTCTCCTGATGTGTTTCTTCTAATTTAGGAGAGGATTATAAGCCAGATTGCCAAGCTTATTAAAATCATAGACTCTATAAAACTTAGTAAAAATATGTGCTTCATAAGAGCAATTTGTTTTTGCGAGAGTGCCTGAGAAGGCCATCTATAAATAAAGGAGCAAGAGCTTTTGTTTATGTGAACTACTTTGGTTTATTTTTAATTTCAGGCTATGTTATGAGTGAGTGTGGCTGCTGCCTTTCTAAATTCTAGATAGATATGGTCTTACTGTACAGAAGCAGAATAATAAAATTATTAAATATAATTTGTTTAAATATTATTTGATTAATTTTTAGTAAATTTTAAATAGATGCTATTAAATCAAAACTATTTCTATTCTAATGTCTTCTTTTTGGTCTATATATTTGTTCATCATTTGGAAGATAAAGGTATTTTTAATGAGCCAAGATCTAAAATTTAGACAAAATGAATTAGTTTGGGCAACTTCTGACAGCATGACTAAATCTCTGAGCTAAGCCTGGAGCTCATTGGATTGAAAATGGTGGTATCATAACTTAAAATGGGAGAACAGACTCAGAATGAGGTATAAGAAGGATCAGAAAAGATATATTAAACTTTAGGGCCACATATCTTGTGGTAATTTCTAAGAAACCAAACTGCATTCTATTTGTCTATATATATTATCTTTCTGCCTAACACAGGCTGTCATCAGACCATTTTAAACTACATAACCTAAACAATTCATGTCTTTGGGAAAGTTTGTATTAAACGTATTTCTATAATATTTGGGTTCTATATAATGAATATGTAGTATTCTTGTACTCAGAATTGTGTACACACAATTGCACTCATCTCACATGCTAGTAAAGTAATGCTCAAAATTCTCCTAGCCAGGTTTCAGCAATACGTGAACCGTGAACTTCCTGATGTTCAAGCTGGTTTTAGAAAAGGCACAGGAACCAGAGATCAAATTGCCAACATCCACTGGATCATGGAAAAAGCAAGAGAGTTCCAGAAAAACATCTACTTCTGTTTTACTGACTATGCCAAAGCCTTTGACTGTGTGGATCACAATAAACTGTGGAAAATTCTGAAAGAGATGGGAATACCAGACCACCTGACCTGCCTCATGAGAAACCTATATTCAGGTCAGGAAGCAACAGTTAGAACTGGACATGGAACCACAGACTGGTTTCAAGTAGGAAAAGGAGTACGTCAAGGCCATAAATTGTCACCTTGCCTATTTAACTTCTATGCAGAGTACATCATGAGAAACGCTGGACTGGAAAACACAAGTTGGAATCAAGATTGCTGGGAGAAATATCAAAACCCTCTTGATGAAAGTGAAAGAGGAAAGTGAAAAAGTTGGCATAAAGCTCAACATTCAGAAAATTAAGATCATGGCATCCAGTCCTATCCCTTCTATTCCCCCCATGGGAAATAGATGGGGAAACAGTGGAAATAATGTCAGACTTTATTTTGGGGGGCTCCAAAATCACTGCAGATGGTGATTGTAGCCATGAAATTAAAAGACGCTTACTCCTTGGGAGAAAAGTTATGACCAGCATAGATGGCATATTCAAAAGCAGAGACATTACTTTGATGATTAAGGTCTGTTTAGTCAAGGCTATGGTTTTCCCTGTGGTCATATATGGATGTGAGAGTTGGACTGTAAAGAAGGCTGAGCGCCAAAGAATTGATGCTTTTGAATTGTGGTGATGGAGAAGACTCTTGAGAGTCCCTTGGACTGCAAGGAGATCCAACCAGTCCATTCTAAAGGAGATCAGTTCTGGGATTTCTTTGGAAGGAATGATGTTGAAGCTGAATCTCCAGTACTTTGGCCACCTCGTGCAAAGAGTTGACTCATTGGATAAGACTGATGCTGGGGGGGTAGGGGGAGCTGGGAGCAGGAGGAGAAGGGTATGACAGAGGATGAGATGGCTGGATGGCATCACTGACTCGATGGACGTGAGTCTGAGTGAACTCTGGGAGTTGGTGATGGACAGGGAGGCCTGGCGTGCTGCGATTCATGGGGTCTCAAAGAGTCGGACACGATTGAGTGACTGAACTGAACTGAACTGATATAATGAATATGTATTATTCTTGTACTCAGAAAGGAAAAGTATGATAAGGATGAAAAATACTAAGAAAAATGTATACAAAACTTGCTAGCTATTCAAACTACACTAGAATGAAACTGAAGTTCTACTTGTAAAGTGTGTAACAAACTAATTCTTGGAGCAAGTAGTCTTTATTAAAACAGGTAACTCTAAACTACTATATGGACTCTAGCAATCAATCTAACTACCTACTATATTTTTCTACCTATTAACAGACCTTAAAAAGAAAAGCCAGAAAAAGTAAATCCCTCTCGACAGATAGGTGAGATACTAATCTGTGAACTTAGTTCACACTTCTCCATTCTGTGGCCATGAATAAAACCTGTGCTGTGTCGACACAGAGAACAAAGATGACCCAGGGCTATTTTTAAAAGAAAAAATCCAGATAGAAAAGACCATCCTTGCCCTGTGGAGGACATAGAAAAGCAAGGTTTATAATATCACCAACTTTCGTTTGGTGACCGCTTTTATCTGAAGACAGGAGGACAGAGAGAATCAATGCCATGGGTTTTCCTTTTCTCCTTCTCTTTTATCCTTCTGACTGTTTCCTTGCATACTGACAGATCATCACATTCTTCCATTAAAGCTCTAATATAGGTAGCAATTGCCTCTATTTTTAGGACAATCATCACCTACAAACAAACAAACAAAAATGTTAATTTGCTTATGTTATCTTTTTTCCAGTTCAAGAATACGAAGGAAGTTAAGACTGAGGATTTTTTTTTTCTATTTTTCATAGAACAAGCCTAATTTATAAACAAATCAAACTGTCAGTTGCTTTGAACTCATTTAGATAGAAAACATTTTGAGGTAGTTGTTACTTTTTGATTTTTTTTAAAATCTCATCTGTTACAAGTTCAAGGTAATCTTGGATTCCAAGTTTGATTCAGTAATCAACTGAATCAATTTTCAGTTGAAATTCTGAAAACTGTATCAGTAAATGTTACTGATTATTTTTTTCCCTCTGTTGAACATGTGTTGTATTAAATTTGAAGTTGAAATATCGGGCATTTCATGTATGAAGTGCTAGAAATTATTTTGTAAATCAACATATTTAAGTTTGTGTTTCCTAACTGTGCACTTATGTTTACACGCAGACTATAGAGGACCTTCTAAGAAGGCATTATAAGTAAATTTAACCTTGAAAAATGAATTGTCTCTTCAACTATGCTATATCCTCTTGTGACTGTTTACAGAATTCATAGAATAACTGCTAAAGAACATTCTGGAGAATCTAGGGAAATGTTTAAAGAAATATCCTTAACATTTAACATCATCTATGTGATATGTATTGATTTTCTTAGCAGAAGTTTCATGAAGCCAAATTGCCTATATATGGTTTCCAGCTTGTAATTTTTGAAAAAGATGATCCCACTGGAAACAATGATAAATGAATTTGCCTACAATTCACCCTGGCCATAACCACTTAGTCTAGCCGCACTACCGTGAATGCTGGTACAAGGACCAGGAGATGGATACAGAAGTCAAACCACAACCACCACAGCAACAGGCAGAAACAGACAAAGGACTCCTAAAATTAGATTCTTTCTTTCTCATGGGCAGAAAAATAATTGCTCACAAAGTTTGATTTAGAATCATGGAATGTTAAGGACTGCACTGATGGTCTAGTAGCTAAGACTCTAAGCGTCCAATGCAGGGGGCCTTCCCTGGTCAGGGAACTAGATCCTAGATCCCACATGCCACAACTAAGACCTGGCACAGCCAAATGAATAAATAATAAATAAATACTAAAACAAAACAAAGCAAACCTTGACTAAATACTTTTAAAAGAAATCATAGAATGTTACAGCTTATGGTAAATCTGAGGACCAAGCACATGGGTGCCGCAAATAATTGTTAATACTGCTCCCCACACTCTCCATTTTCCAACTCACCATCTCACCACTTGGGCCCTCACTGCTTTGGGGCTGCCAACCACGGAGTAACCAAACTTTCAAACACTCATTTTGGTAAGATCAAAAGCCTTGAGCCAAGAGTAAGGCAGGAAAGAATGAAAAGACATCATCAGACAGGTACCTTCTCATCCCTTCTACAGCCCATCTAAAAGCCCTGTTTGACCTTTATTGTTTCTGTCGTTATCTCTGTGCACATCTTCAGATTCCTCTCCAGAGGAAAAGACTTTGAATTCCTCTTGTGAACCAGGCTCCCCAACCTGGAAGTGCTGGAGAGCTTCTCTCAGTGTTCCTGTTCCACCCTCAGCTTTCATCAGTCCCTACATAGGTGCATCCCGGGGGATATTTCACCCCAAGCACTGGCCTGCCTCAGCAGTAGACTGCTATTGCCTATTGCAGTGGGAGTACAGGTAGTTCTCGATTCTCCTAGTCCAGCTCCAAAGTTAGGTGGAGAGTCTGTGCACCTCAGCCTTAGGAATGGGGCCCTTTCAGTGCTCCTGCCTCCATTCCCATGGCAACCAGACATTCCCTAGTTTCTAAGGCTCCAAAGGTGACTCTCTGGTCTCCTACCCTGACCCTTATCTTTCTTGTGAGCATCCCGGGTAAGTCTCTGTAGAAGCATTTTTGAAAGACTGAATTCTCTGTGTGAACCGAGCTCTCAGTTATCCTAAACTGATGTGCTAGCCCACACATGGCCTGTAGGTATTTATTGACATTTTTAGCTGATTTCTTCTTAGTTGCTTCCCTGAAAGCCACCTCTTCCTCCATTGCTCTGCTAAAAGTAAAAGAGTTTGTATATCCCATCCCTCCTCAAAGGGGCTCGCTGCTGTTGTTCAGTCACTAAGTCATGGCCAACCCTATGCAACCCCATGGACTTCAGTGTACCAGGCTCCATAAGATCCAGTTCCCTTAGCTGCTAAATAGGCTCTTTTGGACTATCTGGATTCTTCATCTTGTTAGTATAGAGGCAAAAATTTTTTTGTGGCTTTCTTTGTCATAAACAAAACTGAACTTCTAGTTTCCCATTAGTGTTTAAAACAAAACACCCTTAAAAATTCTTTAAACCTAAAAAAAAAAAAATCTTAATAGTCTCAGTGAATTGAAAGAAAATGAGGACCAGCTCTGCTCTTGCCTACAGCAATTTCTCTGGCTTTCGCCTCTGAGGGTTGGGAAAAAACAGATCATCGCCTTAAGCCAAATACCTGCTTGGTGAACTCTGAAAGAATAGTGTGGGATGTATTTTCTAAAGCTTCTCACTCATGGGGCTACAGAACACAGGGTCCTGGTCTCCCAGTGTGACCCACTGAATGTTTATATTGCTCTATTTTTGGAGGTAGAGCTTTTAGGAAGTAATTAGGGTTAGATTCAGAGAAGGCAATGACACCCCACTCCAGTGCTCTTGCCTGGAAAATCCCATGGACATAGAAGCCTGGTGGGCTGCAGTCCGTGGGGTCGCTAAGAGTCGGATGCGACTGAGTCACTTTCACTTTTCACTTTCACGCACTGGAGAAGGAAATGGCAACCCACTCCAGTGTTCTTGCCTGGAGAATCCCAGGGACGGGGGAGCCTGGTGGGCTGCCGTCTCTGGGGTCGCACAGAGTCAGACATATCAGTCAGACTGATGCGACTTAGCAGCAGCAGCAGTAAGATTAGATTAGGTTACAAGAGTGGGCTACTCATGATGGAATTAGTGCACTTACAGGATGAGACACCAGAGAAGCTTGCTCCTCCCCCTTCAAGCACACAAAAAAGAGGTAATGTGAGCACACAGCAGATTGTAACCAAAGTCACTTCTATAGGATAAACAGCAAAGAGGGTGGCAACACATTCAAATGGCTCTGAATGAAACCGTTGAGGTTTTCCAGATAGAGTACCCTAGTAGGACTTCCCTTTTCTGTATCTTTCCCCTGCATACCTGAAGGCCTTCTTTTTAATTTACTTCATTTATTTAACAAATATTTACTGAGTGTTTGCCATGTGCCATTTCACTGTAGCAACGGGAGGCAGAATTAAATAATATATGTGACAACAAGTCCATAATATAGAGGGACTTGCCTATCAGTCAAGTGCTTAGGACTCGCTGCTTCCACTGTAGGGGTCATGAGTTCAATCCCTGGTTGGGGAATAAGATCCCGCAAGCTGTGCAAAGCAGCCAAAAACCAAACAAATAAGTGATATAGAATAAGGAAATTTATAAGTGCTACAGAAAAAAAGAAAAAGTAAGGGAGCCAGAAATGGTATGGGTGGTAAGTTACAATTTTAAGTAGGGTATTCAATATAGACTCCAGTGCCAAGGTGACTTCTGAGCGAAGAACTGGAGGAGGTAAGGGGGCTAACCCTGCAGGTAAGCAAGGAAAGAATGTTCCTGGCAAAGGGAGTAGCCCACAGAAAGGCCCTCGGGTGGGAATGTGCTCAATGTGTTCCAAGAACAGTACAAAGACCAGCAAAGAAGAGAGTAGTGCAGGGGATATGAGAGAGGCAAGGGACAGAAGTGACATGTCATAAAGCTACAAGTTGCAAGGCTTATTCAGATATGTTGTTTCTAAGCTTCATCTGAATGCCTCTCCCATTGCTAGTCACAGTCTAAAAACCTTAAAATAAAGGCAGGTCTGTAATTTGGGTTCCTAACTGTGTAGAAATATATCAATATCATAAACAAAGAAACAGATGATCAATAAGTAAAATGATAAAAAGAAAATTCAGTCTCATTTGTAATCACCAAGATATAATTTTCTACTATCAACATAGATTATTTCTTTAAAATCTGGCTTGACATCCTATTATTTACTGTTATCAAAGGCGAAGAAATAGAAATTCTCCTATCAGGTAACTGGAACATAAATAGATTACAGCTTTACTGAATGACAATCTGCCAGTACATCAGCAGCTCCTTAACTTGCTTCTTTTAACCAGTTTTCTGAGTTAACCAGTACCCATCATTCTCTCTATAAAGCACAGTCTAGTACCATCTACACAGTGAATGCTGCTATGGATGGCAGAGCTCTTCTGTTCATGGAATTCTTCAGGCAAGAATACTGGAGTGGGTAACCATTCTCTTCCCCAAGGAATCTTCCTAACCCAAGGATCAAGCCCAGGTCTTCTGCATCGCAGACAAACTCTTTACCATCTGAGCCTCCAGGGAAGCCCTTCAAGCTAAGGAGCTTCTCTAGAATTCACCTAAGTATTGCTGCTTTCTTGCTGTTTAGTAACCCAAAGGAGTTTATCAAGAGGATTATGTTTTTTCTAACTTAATCTTTTCAATTCTATTCATTATTTTAATTGTTATTTAATAAATGTATAATTTGATGGAATGAAAATGTTTTGTTTTTTTCAATGGAAACTAAGTGTTTTGAAAAGAGTCAATGAATATAAATTTTCAAAGAAGAAAATTGCTAACAAAAGTAGGTGAATCAAATGCAAAAGAATGCAAAAATTTTGAAAAGCTGCTTTCAAGTGTTCTTCATTTTAAGCAAAGTGAAGCTCGAATCATAAATGATTTATTAATTACAGCTGTGACTTATGAAATAAAGGCTATTCAGAACAAGAAAACAAAACGGGTAAAACTTTGGCTCAAAACTGAAATGCCGGCATGTGAATACACATAAAGCAAGTAAAGTGAATAAAGTATGTATATATTATTTTAAGAAATTTACTGATTTCAACAACTTTTTTCAACTAGCCTATCACTTATACACAACACAGTTTCAAATGTATAGGTCAAAACCTTAAGCAATATGTTCACATTAGCTGTCTAATAATGAGAAAACATCGGACAAATTCAAACTGAGGGCCGTTCTACAAAATAGCTAACTTTGTACTCTTTGAAAGTGTGAAGGTCATGAGAAGCAATTTGGAAAAGATTAAGGAGACATAATAACTAAATGCAACATAGTTATATGGATTGCAATCTGGAATAAAATGATGTTAATGCTGTAGTTCAACTTAATGTTTACCAATAGTGATTTCTTAGTATTGGTAAATGTGCCATGGTTATATTAGGGTACATTAGGGAAAGCTGGCTGAATAGAACTTTCTATACCATCTTTGCAGCTCCTCTGTAAACCTAAAATTATTCACAATAAAATCCTGTTTTACTCATTTCTAGAAATTCTACTGCTGATAATTTATTCTAAGGAAATAAAGATATAGGCAAAGATTAGCCATAAGATGGTAAATGAAAATACCTTAAGTGTACAAAATAAATGATTGGTTAAATATAAATTATTATTACAATTAATAGCATATTTCTTAGCTATTAAAATAATATTTTAGAAGTATTTTTAATTATGTTATTTTTGTTGTCTAGTCACCAAGTCATGTCTGACTCTTTGCAACCCAAGGCAAAAATACTGAAGTGAGTTGGCATTTCCTTCTCCAGGGGATCTTCTTGACTCAGGGATTGAAACTGCCTCTCCTGCATTGCAGGTGGATTCTTTACCACTGAGCCACTTCTAGTTATATGGAAAAATATAATATTAAGTGAAAAATGAAGATTTTAAATTAAACTGTAGAGTATGAGCTTATTTGTGTATCTGATTATATATACACCCCCACAGAATAACCACAGAAACACATATACACATACACACACACACAGGGGATTGTAGCTGGATTTGAAGATCAATGTTGCTCTGTTTTCCCCAAATTTAAAAATTTATTGCATTTTATGATTTAACGATGTCCAGTGAACTTCAAGTTTTTGCTTTCTTCAATTTTTTTGAATTCCCAGTGAGGAGAAAGTAGAACTTTCTATTTTTTCCTTTCTCTCCCTCATCTGTCTCTCTCACTCTCTCCTTCCCTCTCTCCCTCCCATCCTCTTTTCTTTTATCCCTCCCTCTACCCATCTATTGCTCTTCCTACCTTTTTAAGATAAATTACTGATATTATCTGTATCTTTAACATTTCTAGAGAGAACCACATTTGCATATGATTAGTGGTTTTCTTCCGTATGAGGGTACCAGAGCTCAAACCATTTTGCTCCAAGAGTCAAGATAATTGAAATCTGTGAGAATAGATGAGGATAACCCCAACAGAAGCCTAGTGACAAGAAAAGACAAAAATAAAAGTAAAGTCACCACAGAGACAGAAACGGCTGGGACCAGATGGCATGCCTGACAAAAGACAGGCTCTCCACAGGTGAGCCTGGCCCACATCAGTCTTTCCACAGGCAGGCGCTAGCTCCCTGAAGTAATCATGTGAATGAATCCAAGACGCTAGAATATAAGGGCCTCAGGATAATTTTACCATGAAACACCATTGACCTAGTAGAGCACTGAGGAAGGTGTCAGGGAGTAAGATGACCCTTCCTTGAATTTTGAAAGAATCAGTAAGCAGTACCCTGCCTGATGCAGAAGCTATGGGAACACAAAGTTCATCATAAGCTTCCTCTTCTTAGACACCAGCCATTCTTAATGATCACCAAACTCCTAGTTGCCTCCAACTTTGGCTGCACCAGTGTTGGAGAAGGTAGTGGCTTTTTAACAAGCAACCAAATCTGTGGGCAGTTTTGAAACCCACCAGCACAA
>SJYC01100628.1:0-19759 GCA_006408675.1 Madoqua kirkii
CTCTGAGAGTTGCTGATGGACAGGGAGGCCCTGCATGCTGCAGTTCATGGGGTCAGAAAGAGTCAGACATGACTGTGTAACTGAACTGAACTGAACTGAACCCATTCCAATATTCTTGACTAGAAAATTCCATGGACAGAAGAGCCTGGCAGGATACAGTCCATGGGGTTGCAAAGACTCATATGACTGAGCAACTAACACTACCCTGTTCACACATGTGCTCCCTAATGTTTGGGAGTGAGCAGAAAGGGAAGATTATATGCAAATGTTGTATAATTCTTATATACACAAGATATACAAGAGTATATCTTGTTGTATAACTCTTTGGGGACACTTAAAGAACTTTCTATGATCTCATTTGAAAGGTTAAATTAATTTCAGGAAAAGCTATTATCTATAGTTTGAGTCTTTGAGCCTGTACCATGCACTGTTGATGCCCCACTCATATCCCCTTGGGCTTTTACCAATAGAGTCCCCTCTACGCTCCAGCTACCAGTATCTGTATCTCTTTGGCCAAGGGCTCTGACCATACCAGGGCTAGCTTCTTGGAGGTATAACCAGTCCAGTCTTATCGCTTTCTATACTCAGATGGGGGCCTTATGCTTGGAGGATTATAATTCTCAGCTGTTGCTCTATTGAAATTCTTAGTAAATTTGTGTTCTATAAGTGAAGTCCAGTGGGGCAGTAGAACATGTACAGGGAGTTGGAGCCTCCACTCATGTGCATCCCTCTCCCCTGGCCTGACCCAGTGACTTCTGCCTCTTTCAACCAATAGAGTCCCCTCTACGCTCCAGCTACCAGTATCTGTATCTCTTTGGCCAAGGGCTCTGACCATACCAGGGCTAGCTTCTTGGAGGTATAACCAGTCCAGTCTTATCGCTTTCTATACTCAGATGGGGGCCTTATGCTTGGAGGATTATAATTCTCAGCTGTTGCTCTATTGAAATTCTTAGTAAATTTGTGTTCTATAAGTGAAGTCCAGTGGGGCAGTAGAACATGTACAGGGAGTTGGAGCCTCCACTCATGTGCATCCCTCTCCCCTGGCCTGACCCAGTGACTTCTGCCTCTTTCTGCCTTTGGCCGAGGAGCTAGATATAAGTTGGGTGAGAATCAGGGTCAAGCACATGCGTCTAGCACATTCCATGTGCCCAGTGATGGGATGGGTTGAAGCATGGCACAACTTGTGAGCATCTGCAGTTGCCCTCTGAGTATCCCTCTACCAGAGTGATATATTAAATAAATAGCAAGCCCTCACACAAACTCGCTCACATACACACACATGCATGCACACGTGCAGAGAGAGAGAGACAAAAAGAGAGGGCTTTTCCTGGATTTTTGAGCCGGAAGCTCCACATTAACATTTTGCTTTGGACCATGCAAATTCAATAGTTGATTCAGTGGAACTCTCTCTGCCCCCAGACCTGGCAGACCAGCAGTGCCAGAGAATGAATGTCTACCCCACCCTTTTTACCCTACCCTTAATTCAAGGATGACTGTTGGAGCTGGTGGGAGGATATGTGTTCTACAGTGGCTCCGTAGGTCTCCAGCAGGATTCAGTTCCTTATATCATGTGGTGATTTGATAAAGTGCTCTTTCTTCTTTTCCCTTTTGGCCATGTGGCATGTGGATTCTTTGTTCCCAACCGCACTCCCTGAGTTGGAGTACAGTCTTAATGACTGAACCATCAGGGAAGTCTCACGTGGACTGATAAAGTGCTCTTGGCCACCTTTCCTTCTCTGCCTCACTTCCTCACGTTCCCCCTGGTGCTTCCTAAGATTATCTTCCAAATATACCACTTGGATTTGAATCCTTGCGTATGTACCTGGAGAAACCCAAAGTAACAGTGATTCAAAAGCCAATATTTGAGACATTTCTAATATCTTTTACTAACTGAAAAATAAGTTTCTTCCAGAGAATAGGGTCCTTTCTTCCACAGGCTACTCTGTAATTCAGAGGCTTTGGAGTTTGTATTTTTGAGTACCTTTTACTATCCAGGATGCATAACCAAACAATCATTTCTCCTGTGTTTATTTCCTCCTTCTTCAGTTTGAATGCAAAGGGCTCAAGCTCTCTAAGGATTCCTCCTCATTCTATAACTCTATGACTCTCCTGGCCTCTTTCGAAAAGAAAAAGTTGTTCTGTACTTGTTACCACAATATATAATAATTTTCTGTGGATTTCTGAATTCTGCTATGGTGATGTTTGATTTTGTTAAATATGACCCTCACTGACAAAAATTATACAATGTATTTATCATCATTTGTTCTGGAAAACAAGTATATTTATTGAAATATATATATAATATATATTTTATGTTGAAACAAATATTTCAACTGAATCTGAAAATGTAGCTTCAGCATTTCTTTCCAGATTTAGGAAAGAAATTGAAAGTGGTGGAAAGGTATGGAATTTTTCAAGACCAAAATATGTTTTATATTTATTTCTAAAGTTTTAAATCTTTATTTTAAAATTTTATTTTTATACCATGAATCAATGATGATGATGATGATGACGATTGTGTCTTCAGGCAGTGCTGCTTTCTGCTGACATGAAAGAAAGAGAGTTAAAAGAAGGTGCTATCAGTGTATTGGTCAAACCCCACATTTTCAGAATGCCTTAGAGAAAAAAATATGACACTGAAAATTAGTTGTTAATTTCCACCTGCTCCCTCTTCTCTCCAATGATTCATGAACTCTTGGATAAAGCTGGTTGCAATCATTGATTTTTTTTTTTTAAAGGTCCCTTCCCTTGCCACATCTGAGACCAAATAGATGCAAGATGGAAAAAAACAAACTTTCTAAGGGAAATTCCAGATTATCTCCCAACATAATGACCTTATGCAGCCCTCATCCCCTCTAGGAATAACCCTGACTAATAAGCCTCTTGACTTTGAGGTACCTGCTTGACCTATCTCCCATGATTTTTCAGTTCTAACTGTTCTCTAACCTAGCTGTGTCTCAATTCCTTGTCCTAGTGAAAAGATCGTTCATGTGTTCATTATTTTAACAAAAAACTAATTGGTAACATATAGTGAGATTCAGTGATCTATAACTCAAGTACAACTGTGGCTGCAGAATGGCAGCACCAGTATCACCTAAGGAGTCTGTTAGAAAAGCAAATTTCTAGTCCTCACCACAGACCAACTGACTTGGAATCCTTGCATCCAGGAATCCATGCTCTAACTACCTGTCCATGTGATTCCTATGCAGCTATAATTTGAGAAGTATTGGTCTTGGTCTGGATTGGGGCCCAATGATTGCAGTTCTAATAAATTTCCAGGTGATGTTGATTCTGCTAGTTTAGGGACCACATTTTAAGAAACATTGATTGAGAGGTTCAGGTTATTATTTCTGCTACCTAACAAATGCCTGTCTCAATTGCCTCAAATTATAGAACTTTAACCTTTGCTTTGTCCAAACTAAATCAATTTTACTGTGAATGTTTCAGCCTCAACTTGCCCACTCACATCTTTTTAAATTTGATAGCAATCAGAGACAGTTGCCACTTTACCCTGTTAAGTGAAGTTGCTCAGTCATGTCCGACTCTTTGTGACCCTGTGGACTGTAACTCACCATGCTCCTCTGTCCATGGTATTTTCCAGGCAAGAGTACTGGAGTGGGTTGGCAAAATATTATATTCTCATTAGTTTCACTTGCTTTCTCTGAAAAGCTCATAGCATGTTCAACAAGGCACAAACTTAAAATTAGATTCTGAGTATAAACTAAAGATTTACCATATTACCTGTCTAATTTTGAATAATGACTTACCATGTCTGAAGCCTATTTTCTTATCTGCACAATAGAGATGAGATGAATTGGAAGAGATTATGTACTTGAAAAAATCTAGCAGAAGGTCTGGTATATAGTAGATGCTCAACAAATGTTATTTAAACTTTTATATCATACCTTCTAAAGCCAGGTAATGACATATTTTAAATTCATTCAACTTTTCAATCTTGTTTCTGCCTTCAGAATTCATTTAGTTTCTTTTAAAAGTGGATTCAACTTTATTGTCTACATTTTACTCCTCTATTTTGGTGACCTCTGCTGCTGCTGCTGCTAAGTCGTTTCAGTTGTGTCCGACTTTGTGTGACCCCATAGACAGCAGCCCTCCAGGCTCTCCCATCCCTGGGATTCTCCAGGCAAGAACACTGAAGTGGGTTGCCATTTCCTTCTCCAGTGCATGAAAGTGAAAAGTGAAAGTGAAGTCATTTAATCATGTCCAATTCTTAGCGACCCCATGGACTGCAGCCCACCAGGCTCCTCCGTCCATGGGATTTTTCAGGCAGAGTGCTGGAATGGGGTGCCATTGCCTTCTTCTGGTGACCTCTAGGAAATATAAAAATACTAATTTTCCTTTGATTTTTAAAAATGCCTATAATTTTAAAAGTACAGTAGACTATAATAGAATGTTATTTATATAATAGACTGTACTAGTTCTAATGTTCAGTTTCCAGTATTTCCTTGTCATTTGATGTCAAATAAAAGTCATAGCAAAATGTATCCTAAAATATCTCATTAGGAGAAACAACTTCAACATTAACTCTTTCATCCAAGCACCTGAAATCCCTTTATAGGCATTGGTTAATTAAGTTTTAAAACACCTCCATCAGGAGAGGAAGAATTAGCAACACATGGACAAGAATCACATTGGCTAGTTAAGAAATCAAGGCTCATACTTGATCTATCAGAGTAAACTATGAAGATTACAATATAGTCTGTTCAGTTCCATCATTTAATGCTGGGCTGGATGACGCACAAGCTGGAATCAAGAATTGCCAGGAGAAATATCAATAACTTTAGATATGCAGATGACAGAAAGTGAAGAACTAAAGAGTCTCTTGATGAAAGTAAAAGAGAGTGAAAAAAAATGTTGGCTTAAAACTCAACATTCAGAAATCTAAGATTATGGCATCTGGTCCCATCACTTCATGGCAAATAGACGGGGAAACAATGGAAACAGTGACCAAATTTATTCTGGGGGGCTCCAAAATCATTGCAGATGGTGACTGCAGCCATGAAATTAAAAGACACTTGCTCTTTGGAAGAATAATTATGACCAACCTAGACAGCATATTAAAAAGCAGACATTACCAACAAAGGTCCATCTAGTCAAAGCTATGGTTTTTCCAGTAGTCATGCATGGATGTGAGAGTTGGACTATAAAGAAAGCTTGCTGCTGCTGCTGCTGCTGCTGCTGCTGCTGCTGCTGCTGCTAAGTCACCTTAGCCATGTCTGACTCTTAGCAACCCCATAACAGCAGCCCACCAGGCTCCTCGGGCCATGGGATTTTCCAGGCAAGAGTACTGGAGTGGAGTGCCATTGCCTTCTCTATAAAGAAAGCTTAGTGCTGAAGAACTAATGTTTTTGAACTGTGGTGTTGGAGAAGACTCTTGAGAGTCCCTTGAACTACAAGGAGAGCCAACCATTCCACCCTAAAGGAAATCAGTCCTGAATATTCATTGGAAGGATTGATGCTAAAGCTGAAACTCCAGTATTCTGGCCACCTGATGCGGAGAACCAACACATTGGAAAAGATCCTGATGCTGGGAAAGATTGAAGGTAGGAGAAGAAGGGGATGACAGAGAATGAGATGGTTGCATGGCATCACTAACTCGATGGACATGAGTTTGAGTAGGCTCCGGGAGTTGGTAATGAACAGGGAAGCCTGGTGTGCTGTAGTCCATGGAGTCACAAAGAGTTGAACAAGACTGAGAGACTGAACTGATGGAACCCTAATTTTAAACTAATTTTTAAATCAGATTTCCATAAAAGCAATGCATGCATATGCTTACAAAAATAAAATAGGACCAAAAAAGTTATCCAGAATATCAGCAATTTCTTTCTCTACATTTCCCCAATCCTAGGTCCTGTTACCTAGAGGCAACCTCTGTTTAACTACTAGTTCCTGTATTTATAAGTAGTATGTTTATATTGCTATTCTTGATTTACCAGTGTTACATACTATTTATGCCACTCTATGATAAATGAGAATTGGGCTATTTGAACACAACTACCACCACCCCTCTTCCATTCCTCCCACTAGAACTATGTCAATTTTAATTAAATAATCTAATCATGGTTAGAGTATTTTGACTATATATAGATGTTCACTACAGAGTAGTGGTATTATCAGTCAGTTTCACTATGTTTACATTTTCTTTCTTACTCAGTGTTTTAAGTTTTCTTTCTAGAATTCCTAACCATTTTATTTTATTCTTGCAGGTTCTTCTTATAACCATCTACCCCACTCTCTCTCCTAGCCTTACAACACTAAGTTTCCATCTCAACTTTCTGCTTCCATTGAGGCTGCTGCCCTTACCCAGCCCCTATATCAATAAATTGCAAAAAGTTCCTTCTAGTGAGTAAATTAGAAAATGGTGACTCACCCTGGCTGAACCAATCAGGTTAAAGCAAGCCTGAAGATCACAGACTTAGGTGAACAAAGATGGCTTTCCATTCCATTTGCAGCCCAGGGCCAGACACTGTTACCCACACAGTACTATCCGGCTAATAATACATTGCAGACCTGAAAAGGTGGATCTCCAGCTGCACCTTGGGTTTAGATATACTTTGTTGGAATCTTCCAGTGTATTAAAATGTATTAGAATTAATTAAATTAATATTTGACAATATGCTCTGTTAGTGAGACCATGGCTAAACAGTTACTCTCATACATGGTTAGTAAGAAAGCAAAAAAGAAATCACATAATCCTCACAGGGAGAAATTTGACAAACTCTAATGCAGTTACATATGTATTTATCCTGTGTATCTATTGTAAAGATTTACTGGTAAAAATTCAAAATGACTTGTGTTCAAGACTATACTTTATCTTTTACAATAGCAGTAAGCTGGAAATAACAAACTTCTAATAATATAGACTGGCTACATAAAAAAGCATTGGCAAACATGTTCTTCTTTTTAAAAAATATTTATTTATTTATATTTACCCATGCCAGGCCTTTGCTGCTCAAGCTTCTCTAGCTGGGGCCAGCAGGGGCTACTTTTTGTTAGAGTGCACAGACTTATTGCGGTGGCTTCTCTTGTTGCAGAGCATGGGCTCTAGAACATACGGGCTTCAGTAGTTGCAACGTGTGGGCTCAATTGCTGTGGTTCCCAGGCTCTAGAGCACAGTCTCAGACCCAATAGTCTGAGACAGTCATTCAGTCAGTCAGTTCAGTCTCTCAGTCGTGTCCAACTCTTTGCGACTCCATGAATCGTAGCACGCCAGACCTCCCTGTCCATCACCAACTCCTGGAGTTCACTCAGACTCACGTCCATCGAGTCAGTGACGCCATCCAGCCATCTCATCCTTTGTCATTCCCTTCTCCTCCTGCCCCCAATCCCTCCCAGCATCAGAGTCTTTTCCAATGAGTCAACTCTTCGCATGAGGTAGCCAAAGTCTCTGCTTTTTAATATGCTGTCTAGGTTGGTCATAACTTTTCTTCCAAGGAGTAAGCATCTTTTAATTTCATGGCTACAATCACCATCTGCAGTAATTTTGGAGCCCCCCAAAATAAAGTCTCTCACTGTTTCCACTGTTTCCCCATCTATTTCCCATGAAGTGATGGGACCAGATGCCATGAGCTTCGTTTTCTGAATGTTGAGCTTTAAGCCAACTTTTTCACTCTCCTCTTTCACTTTCATCAAGAGGCTCTTTAGTTCCTCTTCATTTTCTGCCATAAGGGTGGTGTCATCTGCATATCTGAGGTTTTTGATAGTTTTCCCAGCAATCTTGGTTCCACATTGTGCTTCTTCCAGCCCAGCGTTTCTCACGACGTACTCTGCATATAAGTTAAATGAGCAGGGTGACAATATACAGCCTTGACATACTCCTTTTCCTATTTGGAACCAGTCTGTTGTTCCATGTCCAGCTCTAACTGTTGCTTCCTGACCTGCATATAGGTTTCTCAAGAGGCAGGTCAGGTGGAGTGGTATTCCCATCTCTTTTCAGAATTTTCCACAGTTTATTGTGATCCACACAATCAAAGGTGTTGGCCTAATCAATAAAGCAGAAGTCCTGTGGCTGCTGCTGAGTTTTCCAAATTTGCTGGTCAGGGGCAGTGGCCGAGAGGGCCAGGCTGTGACAGCACAGGAGCAGCCGAGAGGAGCAACCCCACGCCCGAGGTAGGGGCGATGGCTGGGAGGAGCTATCCCACATCCAAGGAGCGGTGGCTGCACGGGCGCAGGAGGGCCTAGAGGAGCTCAATGTCAGGAGGAGTGGCGGTGAAGAGATACCCATCTCCAAGGTAAGGAGCAGCGGCTGCACTTTGCTGGAGTAGCCATGAAGAGATACCCCATGTCCAAGGTAAGAGAGACCCAAGTAAGACGGTAGGTGTTGCAAGAGGGCATCAGATGGCAGACACACTGAAACCATAATCACAGAAAACTAGTCAAACTAATCACACTAGGACCACAGCCTTGTTTAACTGAATGATTAGAGTACTCAGGCTTAGTTGCTCTGCAGCATGCAGGATCTTCCCAAATCAGGGACTGAACATGTGTCTCTTGCATTGGCAGGTGGATTCTTTACCACTGAGCCACCAGGGAAGCACAGATATTTTCTATAAAAGGCCAAATAGTTAATAATCTAGTCTCCTCATATAGTCTCTGCAGCAATACTCAACTCTGCCATCATAGTACAAAAGCAGCTATAGACAATAAATGAGTGTATCTGTGTTTCAATAAAACTTTATTTGTAAACATTGAAATTTGACTTTGTATAACTTTTGTGCTACAAAATATTCTTCTTTTGTTCTCAGCCACTTAAAAACATAAAGTCATTCTAGGCTTGAAGTCCGTATAAAAACAGATGGCAGGGTAGATTTGGCTCTCAGACTGTAGTTTGTCAGTCCTGGGAAAAACCATAGTATACACCAATGTTATCCTAGCAGTTAGATAAAGAACTGAGGAAAATACCTATATTATGATATGGATCCAAACTGTGCTAAGTGAAAAAACAAGAGCAGACTTGTATTTATTGTATGCTATTGTTTAAGAACTTGAAAGAAATATGAGTACATATGTATATTGTTTATATTTTCAAAACAAAATGACGGAAAGATAAACCAAAAACTAGCTAAAGCAGTTACTTAAAAGGGGAGGGACAAAACAAGATGATAGGGACAGAAACAAGAGCAAGACTTCTGTGAATATAACTTATTGTTTCAACTTTGAAATATAGTTTTGACATAGTCAACAAAATAAAGTCACAAAGAAAAAAAAGTATTTACCCACATTTAGAATGTAAACTTCCTTTCTCTTGAGATATCAAAAGCTCTGTCTGGCCTCATCGAGTTTACCTTCCCACATGGCAGCAGTCTAAGGAAGCCATGTTTAAGCAACTTTCTTTTCAGTAAGACATATATTCTGTGTAGGTATTGAAGTTTGCAATTCTGCCCTAGGAGTAGCAAATGAATTAACATTTGATGCTTCACTTCAGTTCAGGTCAGTTCAGTTGCTTAGTCGCGTCCGACTCTTTGTGACCCCATGAATTGCAGCACACCAGGCCTCCCTGTCCATCACCAACTCCTGGAGGTCACTCAGACTCACATCCATCGAGTCAGTGATACCATCCAGCCATCTCATCCTCTGTCGTCCCCTTCTCCTCCTGCCCCCAATCCCTCCCAGCATCAGAGTCTTTTCCAATGAGTCAGCTCTTCGCATGAGGTGGCCAAAGTACTGGAGTTTCAGCTTTAGCCTCAGTCCTTCCAAAGAAATCCCAGGGCTGATCTCCTTCAGAATGGACTGATTGGATCTCCTTGCAGTCCAAGGGACTCTCAAGAGTCTTCTCCAACACCACAGTTCAAAAGCATCAATTCTTCAGCACTCAGTCTTCTTTACAGTCCAACTCTCACATCCATACATGACCACAGGAAAAACCATAGCCTTGACTGGATGGACCTTAGTCCACAAAGTAATGTCTCTGCTTTTGAATATGCTATCTAGGATGCTTAGTAGGGCAATAATAGAAAACTATTCATTATTTTGAGCACAAGCATGCAATGATAAAAATAGTATTTCAGGAAGATTAATCTCTCAGTGTTGCATGCACTGATTAGCAGTGGGATCTAGAGCCTGATTCTAGAAAATCAGGAGACAGAGACAAGTTTCTAAAGGTCCTGTCCAGGGAGCCTGTCCCACTGAGACTCACTTGACTCTGCCCTAGGCATGAATCCGGCAGGCCTGCAGCATCAAATATTGATCATCATTGCCGTTCAGGTGAAGCTCAGGCCTCAAAGCCTAGATCACACTCACACTCACCTCCTAGGCCCCAAGGACCTGCTGAAGCCAGCTGCTTGACCACCGCCTCAGCAGGAGCCATGGTCAAGTTTGTGAAGGAGCCACTTTCCTGGGACTAGGGAACTGGTATGCCCATCAGTCAGGCCATGCTTGTTAGGACTTCTGGATGGCCGCATGGTTCCAGGTCAGGCAACGTTCTGTGGCCAAGTTGGGGCATCAGGGTGACCAGCCTCAGGTGCCAGTGTGGTCAGTAAAGGGCAGCCACCCATGCCTCCCCTTTCTCCATCCCGCACCCAGTGCTTTGCAGAGATGAGAGCAGGGGTGGGAGGTGGCTTTGGGTGGGGCACTGAGCCTGTGGCTGTGGAGCTGCCTGGGCATTGTGCTTCACGACTAAGGCTCCCTTGCCTCACCCTCTAGGGGACACACCCACTGCCCTGAAATCACAGCTGTGCCACTGGAGGTGTCTGGGGAGCCAAGTGTCCCTTCTCAGAGCCAGAGGACAGGTCACTGTGCAGGAAGCAGTCTCAGAAAACCTCTATAAGGTACCTCAATTATCATGCCCATCCTCTGGCAGACTCAGGGTCAGATCTTGAACTCAGACCACTGGATGTGGATGGAACTTTATTTTAATAAAAAGACCAGTGGCGTGTCTCTGGAGGGTGGCAGGAGAGCAACACAAAGGTGTGAAAAAAAAAAAAGTTTTGCTTAAAAAAAAAAAGAATTGCCCAAGCTCTCTAGGGATAGGTCCTGGACTTGATCCATTTCTCCTGTCCTGTGCAGCATCCTTCCTCTCACAGCATGTTAACTTAGGTCAACTGATTCAGTTCTGTGTATCCTTGGCCCATGTCAACAAAAAAGCAAATATGTTAAAATGGGATGCTTTAAAATGGCAACCCACTCCAGTACTATTGCCTGGAAAATCCCATGGACAGAGGAGCCTGGTAGGCTACAGTCCATGGGGTCGCAAAGAGTCAGACACGACTGAGCGACTTCACTTCCAGTTCTAAGATTCTATTATCTAGAGAACTGTGTTTCCGTGTGTGGGAGGGTGTGTGGGGAAGAGGTAGTAGTATTCAGCTTCAGTGCTGCCCCACTCCTGTCCTTTAACTATAAAGGAAACCAGGAAATAGAATATATTTGATCCAGCATGCATATGAAAATTAGACTATAGCTGGTCCCCAGAAACGACTTCTAGGATCACCCTGTATGTCTCTGCAGACACTGGGAGGCTCTCCTGAAGTCTCATCTTTTATGGGTAGACTAGCCTACCACCTCTCACCTTACACCCAATTACTTCTTTAGGAGTACGGATTTTAGTTAACAAAAGGCCTACACTGGCGTAAATACTCAGGTCTTAAAACTCTACTTGTTTCCAGAGCATTCATGCTGTAAATAGCCACCATTCCTACTTTGCGTGTGTATAGTTTTTAGATAATTCCCTTTGTACAAATTAAATAGCTTCATCATGGCTGTCTTACTTCTCTCGATGAGGATGATAAGACCTCATTTTCCTTTCAGCATGGGAGAAAGATCCTGGAGAAGCTTTAGAAAGATCGGTAAATCAGTCTTTCTTTCACATTTCCTCAAAAAACTCCATGGCTTATCTTCCCCATCATATGAGAAAGACTCCTTTTCAATATACTCTCCAATTTGAGAGAAACAAACTGCCAGGAGCTGAATTGCTCTCCTGTGGCTAACAGGAAGTTCCTGGCTTCTAACTTCTGGCTCTAACTTCTATGGGTACCTCTTTGAATTGTGAAGATTAGTGACACAGCACATCACTGTGGGCTGTCCTGCCTTATGAGAAGAACTTTTGGGTACACGTGCTTTCCTCTCTATTCCCTGAGTCAGTGACCACATGCAGCAGGAATTCTTAAGAACAAAGACATGCCTTACACATCAAGTATTATGATTTTTGTATAGTGTAACAAGAAATCCAGTATCCTATAGACAAAATAAAACAGAGGTACAATCCTTGAATATTTATAAACCACTCTTATTTTTTATATTTCAAGGTAATAACCACACCCAGCCAAACAGGCAACTTGGGAGCCTCAAAAGCATCAATCAGTCAGTTTCATAGTTGGCATCACTGCCTTTTTTGGGGACCACTTTGTATGAGGTAGAAGGTGCCCCTGCTCTCACTAAGACAGATGAAGAGAGGTGAATAAAGAAGATAAGAGTGAGCCAGCCTATTCTCCATGGAAGAGCAGGGAAAGGAGAACCAGTGAATACTCGCTCTTCCACCTCTTTCCCAGATGCCTCTTACTGTTTTTGCATTATGTGTCTTTTTCCTTCTAAACTTGGACGGTTTGCATAGATAAACAAGATGTCTATAACCTTGCCAATGATGTTGAATTTTAAGAACTGCTTGACACCACTTCCTCTAGACCAGATTTTCAGATTTGGGATCTGAAACTTTGCTTTTTAAACTGCTCTTTTCCTTTTCTCTTTCTACCATTTTTCTACCTTCCAATGTACAGAAGAAATATATGAAAGAAATATGGAATATGTTCATTACAAGCATTATCTATTCTTTGATTTTATCCATTTGTTCATTTAACAAATATTCTTTGAATGCATCTATTAATTAGCTAGGTGCTGGGTATGTATGTAGTAGTCAGCCTAATAGACTAGGTTATAATGAAGCTTATACTTGTGTGACCTTAAATCAAATAAATATTTACCACATAAAGAAATAACCAGGAATAACTAATATAGAATGGAGGTCAGGAAAGTCTTCTCTGAAGGAATAACACATATGAGCATCATATGAACAGTAATATTATGTGAAATATGAAAAATATTTGATGATGATTCTAAATTAATCTCCTATCTTATAAGAATATTTACATACTTGTGAAATAAATGTAATGGAAAATTCAAACATTTACTTGTCAGTAAATGTTTATTTTGTCTGCTTTTTGTAATTGAAATCAGTTTCATCCAGCAAACTTGCACTTTTCTAGTACTATCAGAGAAGATCCCAGATAAAAATAGTTCTTTTTTTAATGTCAGCAGGGCTTACTAAATAAAGCAGTAATGGCAAAAGCAGTGAACCAGATACACTTAGATGTGTAAGGAAGGAATTTCAAATCTCAATATGAATGTGAGAGGAAATCTGTTTAATATTATAAACAGATCTGAACTCTTCGTTGATTATACCTTTGCAAGCAATGGCAAAGGAAAGAACATTCAAGCATGAAGGAGGCATTTTTCTAGACACTATCTTGGTTAAACTTTTGAATCCATGAAATACAGTCTGCCTCAAAGTAGGCCCAGATTGGACCCACTTTCAAAATTATTGAATTAATAAGATAACACATTTATAACTTGCTTTCTCATTTATAAAATGCTTAATAACATCCCATCTGATTCTCAAAACAGATCTTTGAAGAAAGTATTATCACTATACCCATTTTAAAGAAAAAGAAAAAAAAACAGAACTCAGGTGGTATGCTTATAATGAATTAGTAAGTGGGGAAAATAAGCTTCAGAACTTGAATTTCTGACATAAAGCCTATGGACTTGGTGTTGAATCACATGCTAACCCTTGTAAATCAGCCTCTAAGGCTGTCCCAAGAGAAGTGACAGGCAGATTTCATATAGTAAAATGGCAGTTGGACAATCATACTTTCTGCTGTGTCACTTCATGGAGAGCAAAAGGTCACAGCCTCATTTCATCCTAGATTTCTTCAGAGACCCATTAAAGGATCTCACATTCAAAAGCAAAAGGGCGGATAAATCTTCACTTTCAACATGCTCCTGTGGTACTTGTAACTAGCGCCTAGAGAAGCAAACTTGGCTCAGGTGAGACCAACACCTGAAACTCATAGATTCCTTTCTTGCTTGAGTGTCTTTCATAAAGAAGGATGAAAAAAAAAAAAAAGGAGGGTACAGAGGTCTCTGAGTAAAGTGAGAACTTGCAAGCATGCTGTGAACATTTCCTCCCAGAACAATATTAGTGGAAAAGGTTCTTCATAAGCCTGATTTGCTCCTTTTTTTTATATTGTTGCCCTCCAAAAATACAATTTATTTAATTTTTTTAATTATCAAAGATTATAATTGTACAATATTGAGAAGTATTATAGAAAATCAATTATTGGATGACAGTTGGTCTACAGTATTGTGTCGGGCTCTGCCACACAGCAACACAAATCATCCACAGGTATACATATGTCCTCTCCCTCCTGAACCCCCCGCCCATCTCCCAACCCATCCCATCCCTCTAGGCTGTCACAGAGCACTGGGTTGAGCTCCCTGTTTTACAGAATCCTTTTTTTAATATTGTTGCCCTCCAAAAATACAATTTATTTAATTTTTTTAATTATCAAAGATTATAATTGTACAATATTGAGAAGTATTATAGAAAATCAATTATTGGATGACAGTTGGTCTACAGTATTGTGTCGGGCTCTGCCACACAGCAACACAAATCATCCACAGGTATACATATGTCCTCTCCCTCCTGAACCCCCCGCCCATCTCCCAACCCATCCCATCCCTCTAGGCTGTCACAGAGCACTGGGTTGAGCTCCCTGTTTTACAGAGCAAATCCTCACTATCTATTTTACATATGGTAATGTATATGTGACCATGATTTGCTCCTTAAAAACTTAAAATTCTGGAAGAAGTGTGTGTGTCCCAATAATTTCAATATTTTTAAAAAAGCAAATTTCTGTCCTCAAGCAAGATGATAATAATTATAGTAATAGTAATAATAATAATAGTGATATGGAAAATAGGACACTTTTACTTATTTTGTCTCTGTTATCCTAAAGTAATTCCATTTCGGGCAATTTAAGCATCCTTGAATTATGTTTCATTACAGAGTATTCAGGTGGAATACAATTTCTAATTACACAAAAATGGCTTTCTAAAATCCCAATAGCAGTGGTTGACCAACCCTACAATCATCAGGTGGTGCTAGTAGTAAAGAACCCTCCTGCCAAAGCAGGAGACATAAGTAATGAGAGTTTGATCACTGGGTCGTGAAGATACCCAGGAGGAGAGCATGGCAACCCACTCCTGTATTCTTGCCTGGAGAATCCCCATGGACAGAGAAGTCTGGCAGGCTACAGTCCATAGGGTCACAAAGAGTTGGATGTGACTGAAGTGAATGAACACGCATGCACAATCATTTCTAAAAATGATTGCAGAAGGCTAGAAAGGTCCACCCCTAGAGTAGATATATAACCTGCTACTGCTGCTACTACTGCTAAGTTGCTTCAGTCGTGTCCGACTCTGTGCAACCCCATAGACGGCAGCCCACCAGGCTCCCCCGTCTCTGGGATTCTCCAGGCAAGAACACTGGAGTGGGTTGCCATTTCCTTCTCCATTTAGCCAAAGAAACATGAGAAAGATCTCTTGGAAAACTTTTGGGAGGAGTTTCAGTATACTGTTGAAAAAAAGATGTTCATTTCCAATTCTCCCTTCCTCTTGCCTTTGACTATAATGCCTAGAACTGTTGCATCCTTTTTGTGACCAGGAGCATTGAGGTTATGAGGGTAAAAAGCCAGAAATCTGTGGAGACCATGGCAGAAAGACTGAAAGAACCTAGGTCTTAGAGCCCCCAAAATACCACCAAAGGTTTCCCATATAACTCTTGGCCTATCACAATATTTTAAGAGGACTAAAACTTAATTTTAAAAAGCCTATCAATTCAGGTCTTATTCTGAGCCCAGCATAAGCAAAATACCTTTTTTAATGACAACTCTGAAGAAAAAGTCTTTCTATTGTTACTATTTAAATATCACTATGGGGAGGTAACGCTTGATCATTGAAAAGGAACAATTTCATAGAATGAAAGTAAGGGATTTTAAAAGCACTTTCTAAGTAGATTTGCAACGGCACACTTGCAAAGAATAAATGTTACCTTCATTTTCAATAGGAGACCATATTACATAACAAAAACTATTATGTGTTTTTACGTATACCTTTAAGACTTTTAAATGATAGATGGGTCTTAGCTCTGTCTGAAGATTAAATTCCAGAGAAATTACATTTATTTTCAATCTTGAAAATTTGGATTTTTAAAAAGCAATTTTACTGAGCAGAAGCTTTAAGAGTATAATATTTGGGCTGAAAAACTTAATGTGTTATTACTTTCATGTGCTTCAATTTTTTAACAGGTTAATATGTCAAAAATAGCTAATACACACAGTCTTTCTGCTCTTAACATTGCAATAGTTATAAATCAGCATGATTCAAGTTATAGTTCTACTTCTAATTTTGGTTTAAATGGTAGTAGAATAAAGATTAAGTTTAGTATACTACTCTTTTCTGAGTTCCTCTTAAAAATCTCTCCAAAGAGATTCATATTATACTGGATTTAACATGAGTAATAAGCAAGTAAAAACTAGTTTACACTAAGTTGACAACTTTGTTTACAGTTTTTATAGATGGAGCTTAAACCAGTCAGACTCTCACAAAATCTGAAAACTTAAGATAATCAAATAGAATTGTGTTGCTTCTGTGTAAGCAAGTCCTTTAAGTTGTTCCTGTCTCTGACAGATCATGTTAAACAGTAAAATGGTGCTTATCCCTACTGGAGTGGCATTTCTAGGCAGTTGAATTACTCGTTCTTAGGGTGTCCTTTGACTCACATCTGTTTCTCAGTCTTCCTATTGAAACAGGAGGGAAGAAGGCAGGGTACAACCTTTAAAAGAATGACATAGCCCTTGGTTACAAGGCATAAATTGGTTAGACCTGACTAGGCCTAAGAGGGCTGAAGATTCAACTTCCAATAGACCTTGAGCCTCATTACACACTCATCTTGGATCTGTTTGGTTCGAATGAGTTTATGCCATGGGCTATGTCATTCTTTTAAAGGTTGTACCCTGTCCCCTTCCCTCCAGTTTCAAAATGACTTTTAATTTCTTTCAGTGAGTTGTAGTAGAAGTAGAAATGCCTAGATGTTTTTCATAATGTAGTATACTGCTAAGTCACTTCAGTTGTGTCCAGTCTGTGTGACCCCATAGAAGGCAGCCCACCAGGCTCCTCTGTCTATATTTCACAATAATTAAAGTAACCATGGAGATAGTTATCGAATTAGATAGTAAAAGACCAATTAAAGAATTAAATAGATGGAATTTTTATGCAATGTCCAAAAGGCAGAGTAAAAAAAGACAAAGAAAATTATAGAGCAGAGGGACATATGGAAAAAAATTATAACCCCTTCAATCCTAAGGTTTTAGCCATCTAGTTACTGAATCACATATGAAAATAATAACAAAACATTTATTTACCCAAATATTCACATACATTTTATACCAAAATTGTATTTTCAAACAGTGAATGGCAACAGCTTAGCATTAAATATTTGATCATGAAAGAGACAGAACTGATTTTTCTTGACAAACTGGCTTATAGCTTTCTAACGTAGTTCCATTCATTGGGTCAACTTCTTTGGTGTTTTATTCCCATAACAGAAAGACTGTCCTATACAAGAAGGCAGCAGCGTTATCAGCTGTGCGTTATCTTTAAAGCTGGATTCCTGCTTCTGAAATTGGATTTTAAGAATTCTAATACTCAAAGTGTTTGATCTGTTTCTAAGAGGTGAGTCATATCTACGCTCTTCCATCTTCAGCTGCTTAGAGGAAAAAAAATACATAGGTGGGGGAGAGTGGAGATGATGTTACTATCAATGAACTTTTAAATTACTGCTAAAGGAGAGAAAAGGGTCACAATAAGGTTAAATTAGAAGGTGACTGATGCAATTCATCTAGGAGAGCTTCAGTTTTCTTCAGGGAAATAGGAAGAAATGTTATCCAATGACAATGCATAGGCTAAGGAAAGGGATGGAGGCCTGAGGATAAAGAAAAAAAGAGCAGTCACTGTAAAGACTTTTTAAAAATTTTATTTTATTTAATTATTTTAAGGACATGAAACAACAGACTGGTTCCAAATAGGAAAAGGAGTACATTAAGGCTGTATACTGTCACCCTGCTTATTTAACTTATATGCAGAGTACATCATGAGAAACGCTGGGCTGGATGAAGCACAAGCTGGAATCAAGATTGCCAGGAGAAATATCAACAGCTTCAAATATGCAGATGACACCTCTCTTATGGCAGAAAATGAAGAACTAAAGAGCCTCTCGATGAAAGTGAAAGAGGAGAGTGAAAAAGTTGGCTTAAAGCTCATATTCAGAAAACGAAGCTCATGGCATCTGGTCCCATCACTTCACGGCAAATAGATAGGGAAAGAGTGGAAACAGTGACAGACTTTTGGGGGGGGGCCTCCAAAATCACTGCAGATGGTGACTACAGCCATGAAATTGAAAGACGCTTACTCCTTGGAAGGCAAGTTATGACCAACCTAGACAGCATATTCAAAAGCAGAGACATTACTTTGCCAACAAAGTTCCATCTAGTCAAGGCTATGGTTTTTCCAGTAGTAATGTAAGGATGTGAGAGTTGGACTATAAAGAAAGCTGAGTGCGAAGAATGGATGCTTTTGAACTGTGGTGTTGGAGAAGACTCTTGAGAGTCCCTTGGACAGCAAGGAGATCCAACCAGTCCATCCTAAAGGAGATCAGTACTGAGTGTTCATTGGAAGGACTGATGTTGAAGCTGAAGCTCCAGTCCTTTGGTCACCTGATGCAAAGAGCTGACTCATTTGAAAAGACCCTGATTCTGGGAAAGATTGAGGACGGGAGGAGAAGGGGACGACAGAGGATGAGATGGATGGATGGCATCACCGACTCAATGGACATGAGTTTAGGTAAACTCCGGAAGTTGGTGATAGACAGGGAGGCCTGGTGTGCTGTGGTCCATGGGGTCACAAAGAGTCGGAGACGGCTGCGTGACTGAACTGAAGTTCTATTTTATCGCTTTTATTGTTATTATTATCATTTTGGCCATGCTGCATGGCACACAGGATCTTGGTTCTCCAACCAGCAATCAGACCCATGCACAGAATCTTAATCACTAGACCACTAGGGAAGTCCTGTAAAGGTTTTAATAAGGATGATTATAAGAATTATTGAATAGCTTTGAGAATCCATGGAAAAGTTTGATACCATAAATTTTTAGGAATTATAGCTTGTGCCCTATTGAGATTTTATCAAATGACTCCGGATCTGTTAAAATGAAGTAGATCTCTGTGGGACTCTCAGGGTACACATCCTTTCCCTTTCTCCTATTTATTGTTTGTAGGAAATAGACTTTGTTCAGACTCTTTGACTTTCCCTAAGTTCCAAAGAACAGATTCAAACAGTTGCTTATTGGGGAAGGGAAGGAATACAGAAACACAAGGGCAGTCAAGAAATAACAGTGCAGCAATGAGACAGGGTCCTGTTTCCTCCTCAAGGGATACATATATTTACCTTTAAGTTCTTCTGCAGGGCTTCCCTTGTGACTCGGCTGGTAAAGAATTCACCTGCAACGTGGGAGACCTGGGTTTGACCCCTGGGTTAGGAAGATCCCCGGGAGAAGGGAAAGGCTATCTGCTCCAGTATTCTGGCCTGCAGAATTCCATGAACTATATAGTCCATGAGGTTGTAAAGAGTCAGATA
>SJYC01100630.1:0-50002 GCA_006408675.1 Madoqua kirkii
GAAATATTGAATCATTATGTGGTACATTAGGAACTAACTTAGTGCTACAAGTTCATTTCAAAAAACAAGCTCCTAGGAAAAGAAATCAGATTTGTGTTTATAAGAGGTGAGGCATAGAGGGAGGGGAGGTTGGAAGAAGGTAGCCAAAAAGCACAAATTTCCAGTTAAAAGGTGAAAAAGTACTAGGGAGACAATGTATAACATGATGAACATAATTAGCACTTCTGTATAATCCATGAAAGTTGTTAGGAGAGTACATTCTAAGAGCTCTCATCACAAGGAAAAACTGTATTTTTTTTCTATTTCTTTGATTTTGTACCCACATGAGATGATGGATTTTCACTAAACTCACTGTGGTCATCATTGCATAACATCTGTAAGTCAAATCATTATGCTGTATACTTTAAACTTTTACAGTGCTATATGTCAACTATATCTCAATACAACTGGAAGAGAAAAAAATAAACAATCTTCATTCCAAAAAAATAAAAGGGAGGCTGGAGCCCACTGCCGATGACAGGCTAATGGGCCATTACTACTGAGGTAATACTGATAGGAGCAGGAAGCAAACAGAAGGGAATACGTGTCTCTCCCCTGCTCCTACCTACCACCCTCTGTCCAGTGACTTCTATTGATAAAACCTATCAAGAAGCCAGCTGGCAAAGGAGATGGAAGTCTGCAGAGCCCCAGCCCCAGTATGAAGTGTAAATATGGAATGGAGATATGATAGCTTACTAAGTAGTACTGTTGTTTAGTCACTAAATTGTGTCTGACTCTACAGCTACCCCATGGACTATAGGCTCCTGTGTCCATGGGATTTCCCAGGCAAGAATACTAGAATTGGTTGCCATTTCCTTCTCCGGGGGATCTTCCTGACCCAGGGATTAAAACCTGCATTGGCAGGAGAATTCTTTACCACTGAGCCACGGGGGAAGCCCTAAGTAGCACTAAGAGCAATTTAAATCAAGAGTGTTAAGCCATGGTCAGTTAAAGTAACCATCTTGCAGCTTGAAAAACTCAACATGGTCATATACTCAAGACCTTAAGAAATTAATATTCTTCTGCTGAGTCTGTCTGCCATTAGACATACACTTGAGAATACTTGTCACTATAGATATCATTCAATCATCCAATCTGAGAGCTATATGGCAGATATTTTTCAAGGTGGTTGAGTTTCAACAGTGAGAAAATAAATAGGTTTCTGCCCACCTTTGTGGAACTGTCATTCTAATGAATAGAAAAAAGATAACATATAAAAATACAATGTGTCTGATGGTGAGTACAATGGAGATAATAAAGCAAGTTGTGTGTGTGTGCATGTGTGTGTATGTGTGTGTGTGTGTATGTGTGTGTGTGGTGGGGAATAGGGATTGAAGGTGGGGGCAGCTTTTTCATATGGGCTGGTCATGGAAGATCTTAACGACAGAGTGCAATTAGAGTAAAAACCCAAAAGAAATCAGAGGAAGAAAGCAGTGTGAATATATGGTTGAAGATCTTTTCAGTAGGAAATGGCTGTATCTGATAAAAATGGGTGGACTTTTAAAATGGATTTGCACTTTAACTATTTGCATAGTTCTGCTATAGAGGACTGTGACTCTAGCTGGGTAACACAAATTACTGTCAAATATAGTATCAATTCAAACATTCCACAAAGCATTGCTCATTGCTTCCACTGAGAGAAATGCTATACTTCTTCATGCAGCAGGTTATAAAAAAATTGCTGATGGTAAAAGAACTAGCTGAGGTATGTACATAATAGCCTACCAGTACTAAAAAAATATTTCCTCTTTCAGAGTCAGGTATGAAAGTCTAGCCTCAAACTTTTTTCTTTGGATGATCTGAGTAAATGTAAAATGTCCAAACTGTACATAAGATGTCTTTGATGTCTTTGTCAAACTTCATTCTTTAATTAAGAGTTAATGAACCTTGATAATTGGCCAACAGTCTTTTACGCAGAAATCGGGATGGATACTATCAGTGCTGTTAATCCAAAACAACGAAATCACTGTTGGCATTAGAATCATGTTGCTTTTTGTTCAGATAACTTTTTCTTCTTGGAAAATACATGAATACTTTGGATTCAGTGGTACCAGAGATGTCAGTACTAACTACGATTAAGTATTCCCTCAACCAGTTTGCTACTCAAACAATAAAAGTGAACTTACCTGTAAACTTGGACATCTGAAAATTTTATAACCCAGTTATAGTCTTATGTTAAAGGCTTTAAGAAAAATAACAGTAATTCCGGTCCTTGAAAAGAGTGAGTTGTACCATGTAATGTAAAATCTTTTTCTGTAGATGGTAATAATTTCCTACAGGAAAACTTAAGGTGAGTATGTCTTCATTTGAGAGGAATGTATTTGAGACTGGATACGTAGAAAGTAGAAGTTTGAATTAGTCAACTTGTTTTCTACTTTTTAAAAGGAATCTTTGGAGGTTAGTGCTGTCTACTAGAAGGCAAGGACTTGATTCTGGTGGTGAGACCACCACACCTGGCTTGTAGAGTTTGCAAACTTCGTGCCTAGGTTCCTCTGGCTGTCAAAGAGGTATAACAGTAACTGTAACCTTTCTTGCTTTGACATCTCTGGCTGAAGTTGGTGTGTTAAAACAAATTATTATTAAAACACAATGCTGTATGTACATAAAACACCAGCATGGTGCTCTTTTCAATTTTATATTACATTTATAAAATACTGGTCTTCCATGCTCCCTTCACTTTAGGTCAGAGGAGAATATAATCATAGCATACTAATCCAATTCTCAAAATAGGGAGGAAATATATTCTTTAAAGCTCCGTATCATCCCTTTGAGAGGCACTAAACCGCCTAATTCCTCATGGTCTCTGTAGCAATTGCATGATGGCCCCCATATTAAGTCTTTGGCACGTTTTCAAATCTTGGCCAAATTACTTTTTATCTGGAGACTGGAACTATCAGGGAAAGACTAGGGGAATGAATTGGCTAGTAGCATTAAAATTCTGGCTGTTTAACATTTAACTAAGTATCAACAACGTGTTAAAGTGCTATCTAAACATAATTAGCTAGTCATGGCGCTGTGGGCTCTGTCTAAATTTAACTGTGAAATTAGGTTTAGGGAATGTGAAAATAGGGGGGAATTTTTTCTCAAGGGAAACGGTGGTGTCAGCACAGCTGAGGAATGTCACAATAGCTACATATAGTCAGTTATGATCATCATCAGGGCATCTCCTGGAGCAGGCAAGACAGGATTTATTCTTAAATCCATTCTGAGACTAGGTGATGGAAAAGAGTGGTTGCAGGAGATGGGCTTACAGGGGACAACAGAGGCAAACAGGAATGGAGAGGAAGTGAGAAAAGGGAGTGGAGGAAAAGAGGTCTTTAAGCCGAGCGCTGGAAGACAGGATGGCAGGCGCAAGTTAAGAAAGAAAAAAAGAGTGGTGGGCAGTGGGTGGAACTGCGTGTAGTCTTGGAGGTGAGTAAATCGTTGTAAAACGTAGTCAGTGGGTGGAGGTCGGGGAGCCCTAGTGACTGAACGCGGACAGAGTGATCTTGGCGAGAGATAATCATTAGTTTAGCTGCGACAGGCGGCCAAAGCCTTTGACTTTATTCTTATTGGAGCACATATGTGGCTATCCGGTGGCGATGGCAGGACCAACATAAAATTAATGGTGTCAGATTGAGGATGTGTGTCCTCCGCTTCCAGCTCCCCTAGGGATAGTGGAAACTGTCCACCATCCCCGCAGAACCGCCGGTGGCCGTGGCTCTAAGGTTAAGCCACCAGGGCAGTGCGTGGCGGGCAAATGAAGAGGACAGGGTGCGCAGCCACTGGGGTGAAGGAAGGTCGCAGAGGATCATAGACGCTCCTTTTACGGGCAAATATTTAATATTTCCTGAGGTCACTGTCCCGCGATCAGTTCATAGGAAAACAGGCAACGAAAATAAAATCACATGTGCGAACATGCAAATTAAACAAAACCAAAGAAAAACACCACCGCACTACAGGCGCTCCGATCAGGGAAATTCACGGCCTCCTGTTGCCAGTCGCCCGGGGAAGACAGCGGACAGCCGGGCGGCCAGAGAAACGAGAGCGAGAAAAGACCTTCTGGGGCTCCTCTCCTTGCCCGGCTCCGTTGACCCTTTCACCAAACTCTCCTCCGAGAGAAAGGGGCAAGAAAAACGCCTGTGCAAACGTGCCTCGGCGGGCTAAGGGGGAAGTGGGATTGGGAAGAAAGGAGGGATTCGGAGAGCTCAGCTGTCCCGGGAAGCAGGGGGGAGAAAGTCTCTCCTTCCAGGCCCCGGCGAGGAGGGAGATGACTACTGCCGCAGAATATGTCCAGCTTCCCAGACAGGAATCTTTAGCCGGGGCAACGGAAGGGCAGCCCCGTCGTGCCTTCCTCTCCCCACCCCCTCTCTCCGCCGGGTCCCCGCCAGAGGGAGAAAGCCGCCCGGGCCAGCCGAGCTGCGAACACGACCGCCCCACCGCCCTCCGCCTCTATCCGAGCTGGGGCCGCGGTGGACCCGCGTAGGGCGGAGTGGGCGAGACCATTGGAAAGGCTGGGAAGGGGGGGGCAAGGCAGGAACGCGAGGGGCGGGGCCTACTAACCTATTCCAGATTTTCCTGCCCTCTTTAAAGCCCTGCTTTGGGAGAAACCCCGTTATCATAGAGGAGAAAAGAGATTTGGGGTTTTTTTTTTTTTTTAAAGGGGTGGAGCGAGTGTAGGAGGGCGGGGTGGGAGGAGTCGCGGCTCGCACTTTGGGATCAGACGGGAGCGCGAGTAGCGCGGGTTTGGGGGGCGAGTCCCAGCTCCTGCTCCGAGGGTCCGGGTTCCTCTCCCCCTCCCGCGCGGGGCAGGGTGGTGCGTTCCGAGTTCCCAGGAGTTCGAAGTGGGCGGGTGCCGGGGTGGGGGGGAGGGGAGTGGCGGCGGCGGTGGTGGCGGGCGGCTCCCGCCTCAGCCTCGGCAGTGGCGTCGGCGACGGCGGAGTCGAAGCAACCGCGAGCGCTCGACTGAGTGTCAGCCGGCGGCGACGGCTCAAGAACTGGGAGTTAGGGACGCGCGCACCGGACCTTCCGCCGCGGCCACTGCCGCCGCCGCCGCCCAGAGCCGGAGGCGCCGGGGCCGGGGGAGCCGGGCGGCGGGAGAGCAAGCGGGCCGGGGGGAGGGTGGGGGATGGCGCGGACCCCGGGCCCGGCTCCACTGTGTCCCGGAGGCGGCAAAGCACAACTTTCCTCCGCTTCTCCCCCCGGGGCCGGGCTCCTGCTGCCGCCCCCGACGCCACCGCCGCTGCTGCTGCTGCTTTTTCCGCTGCTGTTCTTCTCCTGGCTCTGTGGTAGGTGAACCTCGGCTGTCGGCGCGGGCTGAGGGGAGGCGCGACCGAGTGTCCCTGTGCCGCGGCCCGGCCGGCGCGGGCCGTTTTCTCGTGCTGAGGGCGGTTGTGTTCGGCGGTTGGCTGCGCGAGCGGGTGCCGTGGACTTTGGCTGGAAACTTTTCGCCGCGCCCGGGGCGAGGCCGGGGAAGGGCCGGGGCCGGCGAGTGGGGCGCCGACTGCCCGCCCCCCTCCCCCGCGGCCGCGCGGCTCGCCACGCTGCGGATCGAGGTTTGGCTGCGGCGTGCTCTGTCCGGAGGCCGAGTGCTCGGGGCTACAGGGGTCTCTCGGTGTTTGCTCTCGGGACCGTTACTTGCTCGCTGATTCGCGGAGGAAGCCGAGAGCACGGACTTTTGTGCTGGCGCTAAGGTGATGGGATGGTCGTTTGCCGCTTCATTTTTTCCCGGGTGAAACTTGAGCTGTGAGCCTAGATACCTTTAGGAACACAGGAACCGACCATGGAATGAAGCCTTTGGGTTCCCACCCCACTTCTCCTTCCACCCTGGAGAAGGCACCATGTTAACCCACCCTGCAGCATCCCCTACAGTTTTCTTCGATCTTCCGGCCCCTTTCTGTCCTGGCAGCCTCTGGATCGCTTTGCATTGAGCCTGTCGCTGCCCTCCAGTTTGTGGGGCGTCTGTCTCACTGTCCACGTTTATTTTAGCTGAGCCAATTTGTCTTCAGGACTTTGATTTATGTGTAAAATACCTGACTGCATTGGCAGTGCCCCTGCTGTTCTGGTCAAAATAAGCCCCGCGCCTCTTCCCTGCCGTTCTTCCCACATGTTCTGTTACAGTTTTGTCACATCGGGAGGTGGTCTCATTGTAAGTTTACTTCCTAGGCATCGGAGACTAGAAGACTCCTTGTTAGCGTATCGTTAAAATAAATATCTCCGTTTCGTGCGAGAGACGTGGACTTAAGTGATCCTTAACGGAAGGCGGCGATTTGGGAGACTAAGGCCACCGGTCTAGCTCTGGGGACTAGCACTGTCTTTTGGTAATACTGGAACACAGCAGGACGTTATTCATTCGATAACTCCCACTTAGAGGAAAGTGGAGAGGAAAGCTTAGGCTTGCTCAAAGCGTGTTTTACCTGAGACATTTTTCTAGTACATAAATCTGCTCTTGGATGTCAGCATTTAATGAAATCTTAAAAGAAACCGGGAAGTTCTACCAGTGTTTACTACAAGAAGAGATGTGTGCGGTTTTCTTGGATGGTGTGATTTAGAAGAGAATCCTATACCCCTGTACAGTGTAGGTGTGTCGGGGTAGCTGGTTATGAGGAAGGCAAAGTTTTCAAGAGATTGAGTGTCCCTTATAGGTTGAGAATTTCCACCATCAAATCACTGCACGTTTAAAGCACTGTAGTGACAGTTTCTGATTTACAGAGTATAGTATGATAAATGGCATGTTATCTAATCTACGTTGTTTCTGTAGTCCCACTCCCCAGATGTTTGGTTTCAGGACACAGTTCTTAATGCTGCTGCTTCTTTATATTGATGCAAGGTTCTAGATTGAATTTTGTGTACTGTTCTTTTGCATTAAGGAGTATTGTGGAATACATTTGGGTGGGAGAAAAATGGGAGGGGGATGTTAACAGTTTACTATTCTGATACAGATTGTGTTAAAGACTAAGAATACTTGTACCTCCAGTAAAGGTTTATCTAGCTAAGCAAAGTCCCCTAGAAGACTGAAGCAAGGTAATATGTACAGGTAATAAAAAAATTAAATTTGGGTAATAATTATAGTTATTGTGAAAGTAAAGTGTCATTTACTTTTTGAAGAAACACACTGGAATTCACATGAAGGAAGAAAAGAATTTTTTAAAAATCTTCCATAATAATGTGCTTGATATTTTAGAGTCCTGAAAATTCAAGTAGTATAGGCAAAAGGACTGTGATTTAGAGAGGTGTAAATTGAAGTTTTTAAGAGTCGTCTCTGCTTGTAGTTGTAGAGACACACTAGCTTTATATTACTGTGCGCTGCTCATTTAAAGAGCTTCCTTTTTTTGGCTTATAGTGTTATAACACCCTAATTTGTGAACCCTTATGACAAGTTTTTTCTGTCAACCTTTATTTTAGAATAAAGTCTTCGAATAAGGCACAGTTGTCCTGGTTTATGGATACTAAGTATGGAAACGGAAATTTCTTCTTGTAACCTGTGCATTGATCTAACATTCATAGTACTACTTACAAGCTTTGGCATATACTGATGTTTGAGTTTAGTTTTATTTATTTATAGAATTTTATTGAAGTATAGTTGAGTTACAGTGCTTTGGAAGGTGTTAGAAATGAGAAGATTTTTAGGCTTTAAAAAGATGACTATATGATGATTTATTAATTAGACTACTTTACTTATTTTTACCACATACAGACTATTTTTTTCTTTTTACTGCTAGTTTTAATATTCTGGTTGCATATAGCATGGCCTTAACTATGCTAAACTCTTGGAGTATCCTCTGTTAACATAATATCATTTCTATGTCATGCTGATTTTATGGCTATAAAAAAACCCTCATATTCAAACTAGTAGACATTATATTCTGAAAACTATAAAAAATTAATCAGATTTGCTCTTTTGAAGGGTGTACATTATTTGTCCTATTTGAAGAACTGGAATTCTCACTCGTCCTGGTTAGTTTGTGTGTGTATATGTATGTGTGTTAAGCCGGATAGATCATAGGTGTAAAGGTTAAGAGGACTAGATTTTCAACATTTTCTGACTTGATAAACCTCATTTATTTAAATCTGTAAGTCCATATTTCTTTATGATGTCAATGATCAATTTATATGTGATGAGATTTATCTTAGTTTCCCTTTCAATATTTTTCTTGAGAAACAGAGAATATTAGCGGGATATGGTATCAGTGAGAGAGAAGATAGACTATTGACCTAAGTTCCAGCTCTTCCCATTTTCAGCAAGGTTTTATCTTAAATGGATATTTAGAAGGTTATAGAAGAAAAAATCTATTATGATGATGGAACAATTAACAGCACTTTCAGAAATTTCTTTATTCATGGCATTTGTTAGATACTTGAGGACACTGAAGAAGGCAGAGCCCTGGCTTCAAGGAGCTTACAGCAGTATAATAGATGTAATGTATAATGTAAATAGATGGTTGTAGGGCTTCTTTGATAGCTCAGATGGTAAAGAATCCACCTGTAGTGCAGAAGACCTGGGTTCGATCCCTGGGTTGGGAAGATCCCCTGGAGAAGGGAACTGCTACCCACTCCAGTATCTTCCCCTGGAGAAATCCATGGGCAGAGGAACCTGGCAGGCTACAGCCCATGGGGTCACAAAGCGTCAGACACAACTGAGTGACTTTTATATAGGACAGCTTGGTGTTATGATAGATTTGTACATGAGGTATTGTCAGTTACCCAGAAGAGGAACCTAACCAACTATGTAGAGATATTAGTGTAAACTGAGAAAAAAAAGTTACCTAAGAAAAAATCAGTTGAGTCAGATTTTCTTATTGAGATAGGTCATTGTGGTAGGTGGTATAAGTTTGCTCTCTGCACTTTATGGTTAAGATACTAAATAGGCAGTTTGAATCTGAAAAACGATTGTCACTTATCAGCTGTGTGAATCATTGGCAAGTTATTTAACCTCAGTAAACTTAAGTTTTTTCATCTTTTCAAAAAATGGTAATATCAACTTGCTTATAGAGTTCTTGTGAGGATTAAATGAAAGAAAATAAAATAGCAGAATGCATGGAATATACATTCAAATTTTAGCATTTATTTTATCTCACATTATTATTAGGGGCTTCCTTGGTGGCTGAGTGGTGAAGAATCTGCCTGACAATGCAAGAGCCTTGAGTTCAATCCCTGGGTTGGGGAGATCCCCTAGAGAAGTGGTAAATGGCAACCCACGTCAGTATTCTTGCCTGGGAAATCCCATGAACAGAGGAGCCAGGTGGGCTGTAGTCCACGGGGTGGCAAAAGAGTTGGACACAACTTACCTACTAAACAACAAAGCCAAACCAACCAACATAGTATTTGTCATTCTTAAATTTTACCCTGATGACTTGAATAACTGGGTTTTCAGCTTGACTGACTTGCTTTTTTTATACTTTCATCTTTGAGTGTATAGCCCAGTCAGTGCTCTTGAAGTGTTTGTTAAATTTACCTCGGATAAGTATACAGACCAGTTTTCAGAATGTTAGGATGTAGTGAAATTAACCCAGCTGTGTAATTGTTGGAATCTAGTTGGATGGTCCCATAATGATGTAGAATGTGTTTTAGGACTTGGCGGTTCTGTGTGGTCACTTAGAATGTTTGTGGTTACATTGAAAAGTGGAGAGTCGAAAATGTGCAGTTGAAGAGAGAGTCGTAATTTCATTTCTACTTTAGCAAGTTACTGGTAGTATCAGGTTGGAGCCTACAATATATTTTGCCCATATCAATCTTCCTGCTTCTAAGACGGATATAATGGCAAAGTGATCCAAATTTAAAAAGAAGCAAAAAAGAGCAAATTTTGCATTTAGCTGTAGTGTCCAAAATAGGAATTGGGAAAAGCTGGTCAATAATATATTTGTGGGTTTGAGTGTATTTACTGTTTTACCTTGTTTATGTCACTTATGCGTACATATGTGATTCAGCAACTCTAAGGTACATTTTGCATCTGTATAGTTAAGGAACAAAACTTACGGCTTATTGCCTGTTATTTGAAAATGATTGAAGTGAAGCTAGCCAAGATACCCTTGTTAAAAAGGAGTATTTTGGTATTCTGTTGCTTACCCCTTAAAAAATTAGTGAGTAAATAACAAAACTTATGGCTTATGGCCTATTATTTGAAAATGATTGAAGTGAGGCTGACTGTGATACCCTTGTTAAAAAGGCATATTTTGGTATTCTGTTGCTTACCCCTTAAAAGTTAATTTGTTGTGAATCTTTTATCAAGGGTGAATTTTAGGTTTTTTCCTAAATGTCTCACTTATTACAGCATAGAGCATTAATTTAAAATTTTAGTGATGGCTGCCTCCTGTAAGTCTAGATACAGTTATACTGCAGGTATTATATGGAAAAGGAAATGGCACCCCACCTCAGTGCTCTTGCTTGGAGAATCCCAGGGACGGGGGAGCTTGGTGGGCTGCCGTCTTTAGGGTCGCACAGAGTCGGACACGACTGAAGTGACTTAGCAACAGCAGCAGCAGCAGCAGCAGCAGGTATTACAGCTGTTTGAGAAACTATATTATATTGCATACTTATATTGTGAGTTTTACATATTTTCTTTAATATTGCATCCAGGGAGATTATTTTACTTGCAGCCCTGTTAATTGCCCAGTGTTCATTCTGCTAATTAAGATCAGTAGGAAAGAAGTACCATATAGTATTGTGAGTAGATATCCATAAGCTGGAATTTAAGGTATGGTATGTAAGAACATACCAGCTCATAACTGGTTTAAATGACCAAGAATTGACAGCATTTCCGATGATTATTTTGTAGCTATGAGATATTTAATTATATTGTGACTCTATAGATAGGAGAGGTTATTATATATATTTTTTACTTTATTTGGTTTCCTTTAGGAGAGGTTATTATATATATTTTTTACTTTATTTAGTTTCCTTTAATAGGAAGTTAATAGTTTAATAGTTTTTTTTTTTTTTTAATAGGTTGGCTGTTGTACCAGTAGAGGCGCTTTACTTTAAGCTGTTAGATTTCTTCAGAAGTAAAACTTTTGAAAAGGAGGAGGGTATATCTATAAATCACTATTCTCAGCTACCCAAGGTCAGCAAAAGTACAGTGTGTTGATAGGTTCAAATACTAGTTACTAGGAAATCTTTTTTGAAACAACATCCCAGGCCCCACTGTGGACTAACTGGATCAAGAATTTTGCAAGAGAGTGGAGAGTGGAGCCTGCTGATTAGGGCATTTGAGTTTAAGAGACATATTCAGTTGATTGTTTCTTCCCTTGATGAGTACTGTTTATTGTAGCATTTTTATATACGATTTGACCAGATGTGGTCATTATTTTATTTACTATTGTATCCCATATGCTAAGTATGCAGTGGGTGCTCAGATTTCTTTATAGCAAGAGCTTAACAACAAAATAAAATTTAGTCTAAACCATCAGTGTCCCAATAGAAATCTGTGAACTATATATACATATCATAATGCCACATTAAAAAAACAATGAAAGGAACATATGAAATCAATATATTTTATTTAACACAATATAACCAAAATGTTATTTAGCTTGCAGTTGATATTTTAAAATTGAGATATTTTACTTTTTTTTTTTTTTTTAATCTGATGTGTACTATACACTTACAGATTGCTATTTGGATAAGCTGTATTTCATGTATTCAGAAGTCAGGTGTGGCTGGTGATTACCATATTGGACAGTGCAGGTCTAAACTATATGTGGTCTCCAAAGTAGGTTATGCCCTTCTCTGGTACTTAATCAGAAGGCCTAAAATGATATTACTCTTCCTTCTTACCTAGTCCAATTCTGGAGCTCCCAACTTGAAATTAATTTTCTCTATGAATACTTCCTTCACCACTTCTTTCATACAATGAGCTTTTTTGTTTCTAAAGTAGTTACTCTTTTTACCCATTATTTAGTAATGTAATTGTGAGTTGATCTATGATGTGTGCTCCTTGCAATAAAGACTTTGCCTCAAGCTTCACTGTATGCATCCTAGCACCTATTACATAATAAACACAAGTTATTTTTTAAGCTTATAGATTTTTAACCTGTCAGGGAGGGAGAAATTTTTCTCTGCCCTTCTATTTCTCCTATGTGGTCTGAATTACACTGACATGAGATAGATTAAAAGGAGAAAATAAAATAGAAGTTTGATGCCATGTATACATGGAAGAGACTCAGAAAATTGCTTAAATGAAAGTCGCTCAGTCGAGTCTAACTCTTTGAGGTGCCATGGACTTTACATTTCAGGAATTCTCCAGGCAAGAATACTCGAGGGGATAGCAGTTCCCTTCTCCAGGGTATCTTCCCAACCCAAGTCTCCTACATTGCAGGTGGATTCTTTACTAGCTGAGTCACCAGGGAAGCCCTTTCAGGAAACGGCCTAACCCTCACATTAAATACCAACTTTGGCTACAGACAAAACAGGGTACTGAGGGTAATGATTTGGGACTCCAAAGGGGAGAAAGGCAACTCAAATAAAGATGTAAAACAGATATTTGGTAAACAAATGTTTGCTGGGCCTTGTAGACACAATGGGAACATAGAGTGGACTCTGATCTCTAGGCCATGCAGAGATTCCCCACTACACTTTGCCCTTACTTTTTACAGATAACTCTGGGGATAGCTCGGTGCCGGGCCCTCTATCTAAAGAAAAACTTTTTAGGCCATTAGGGGGAAGGTCAAAGTTTTTTTCTGTCTTTTGGTCCTTGGTTGTTTTCAGCTCACAATAATCCTGTGCCAGAGACATTATTGGGGAGCAACTTTTGTTCCCAAACATTTGCTTTTTTCCTGTTAATAAGTGTTTTAGAATTGACCAAATTTGCTATACAACAAAAGGGTATCAAGAGAATACTTAGCTTATGATTTCATTTTCCATGTTGAAATAAGATAATAAAACAGAATAATAGCTATAATAAATAGCTACAAAAACTTCTTTGAATTTGACTTCATTTCCTATCTGATCCTAGCTATCTTTCAAATCCTTAGTCCCTGGAGCAAATTCTGTTCATTTTTTCATGCTTTTAGAGCAGTGTTTTCCAAAGTGTTCAATAGAACCCTAGTTTCTGGAAAGTGCCATGGTTGAATATATTTGGAAATGGGAAAAACTAATCATGTAACCCCCTCCCTTGTGGAAAATCACTGTGTGAATTAGTTTATAATGGCTTAAGAAATTCTTCAGTAAAATATCCTTTTCTGCAGTTAATTAAACAGCCTGTTTTTGCTGCAGAAACTTTGTTGTACAGAACGCACTATAGGGAATGTATTCTTAAGAGGTTTGTATATTTGATATTTATTCCTGTCCTGACATTTTTTCTATTGCTATTTTCCAAGATAGAGGAGGAATTTATTTAATATACTAGAAAAGGTTGATAGGCTTTAAAGATGTTGCTTGGTGAGAAATGTTCTTCATTGCCTTTTCTTTTTTCTAAAAATTCCTTTTGCTTTCTTTAGTTCTGTCTTTATACCTGTCTTTATATTCTGTCCCCGTTGTCTTACCCATTTTGAATCTGAGAAATTTGAGAAATTGACCTAGGAGGAATGCAGTTCTTCCTCTTTGGTATTAGTACTGTATTATTTACCCGCAAATATATGCAGCTTAAGCAGTTTCTTTGCGATATACCTCACTTTATGTATAATACGTATCATTCTGGGTTTGTGTTTTAGAAATAGAGTAGGTATATTTAAGATAGCTTTTCTGTTTTAATGGAAGTATACCAGTGCAGTTACTGAAAAGGACATGAAAAAACCAAGAGGTGAATATAAAAATAGATGTACACAGCTAGGACTCTAACTTAACATTTGAGAACATTGTATAAAATTTAAAATGTGCTTGATTCTTTTTAATGGTGTCATTTCAGAGGAAAAACAAAAGTATTAATGAAGTGTTAGTATTGGAAAACTATGGTAAGATGAAGCTCATATAGTGACTCTATGAGTTATCCTTGATAGACATTATTGTCATTACTAAAATATCTGAGGCCATTGGTTTTGAAACTCATTAATACAGTATTTAATTTAGTCATTGCTACTGTGGGTTAGATTAAGATTTCATTTTACAAGTGTCCTTGTCATGAGCTCCAAACTCCCTTATAATTTGATTTAGATTAGAGATAATCATTCATGGTTATAAATTCAGTTTAATGTTAAGTAAGTCAGGGAATAATCTATCTTGTATTTGAGTCTGCCTAGTAGTACCCATGTGTTCAGTCGTGTCCGACTCTTTTTAACTCCGTTGTAGCCTGCCAGGCTCCTCAGTCCATGGAATTTTCCAGGCAAGAATACTGGAGTGGGTTGCCATTTCCTTCTTCAATGAGAAGGAATACCCAGATTATTTTAAATGTAGAATTTTTAAAAAGCTTCTCTATTTTTCATTAAAGAAATTCAGATGGGAGAAGGTACAGGGTACATAGCTAACAGTCCTGTCCTTCTCCTTAAGGGCACAGGGCTAGAGCATTATAGCATTTTTCACTAACCAGGAGTCTTCATATGTTAATTGCTGTAGCACCTGCTTAAAAGAGGTAAAAAATTACCACCTACAAAAACTTTGATAAACATATACAAGTAATGCAGTTGTACTGAGCATCAATTTTTATGGGGCTTCCCCGGTGGCTCAGAGGGTAAAGCGCCTACATGCAATGTGGGAGATGCGGGTTTGATCCCTGGGTCGAGAAGTTCCCCTGGAGAAGGAAATGGCAACCCACTTCAGTATCCTTGTCTGGAGAATCCCGTGGATGGAAGAGCCTGGAAGAGCCTGGTGGGCTACAGTCCATGGGGTCGCAAAGGTCGCAAAGAGTCGGACACGACTAAGTGAGCTCACTTCACTTCTTCACTTCTTCTCATTCCTATAAGCAATTTTAAGGTTATAAATATATGATTATTTTGATGACACAGTTTCATTTGCCTAGTCCACATTAGAACCAGAGTGAATTTTAGTATTGAAATAACAGTAAGAAACACTTCTTTCAAGTTGCTACCTTTTGTTCTACATTAGCACAGTGTCAAAGATCTGTTGTTTTTCTTTTAAAGCTGGCATAGCTTTTTCAGTTGAATGACAAAAAGAAGTCACATCAAGGTTAGAATTAGTGAAAACATTTTACTTAGCAAGAAATAAGACTTTTTGGACTATTGATACTCTTTTCTGTATTTAAGATAGATTATTTTTTCATTTTTCAATTAAAAACATTGTCAACTTTTAGATTATTTGTAAAAGATTTAGCCATTATGGTGGCTATTTTGAAACCATGAATTGTTTGTAAGGCTTATTTTCTATATGTGTATAAAGAGTGTGGGCTTTGATTATGTTTGTATTTGTTATATTTTGTAACTGCTAGTGAAAATGTTTACATGAATAAGTAGCCAGTGACGTTTTTATATTGCACATTAAAAAGTCTTCTCTTATAATAAAAGCTTTAACGTTAACAACATCTGTTAAAATATAAAAACAAATGTGAAATTCTTTGAGAAAACTAAATATTTTTTCTCAGAGAATACTGCTGTTGCTTTGCTGCCCTCTACAGTCATCTAAGTTAGTCACTGTAGACTTTTCTTCCATCAGACGATTAAAATGCTTTCTTGACACGTGTGCTTTAAATTTCAAGAGTGGGTTAAATAATATTTACTGTAAAGTATGATAACATATAGATAACAACAGTTGATCTACCTTTAATGCAAAAAATAAAAGTAGACTACTACACATCAGTCAAGAAACAGATGATAGAGCACCAACCTGCTGATGGGTCGTGCAGAGGACACCACAGTGGGATGAGTGCTCACAAGCTTATAAACCCGCTAGTACAAGTAACGGAGTGTTAGGTATCTGTAGTAACATACCAAATAGTACGATACAGCCTCCCCCAAAAAAGATCAGTAAGGCCTGTAAGAGTCAAGGACACTAATTAGAGGAAATGAAACTTCGGAACTCTTAAGAATGATTTGAGTTCAGACAGGTAAAACAGGGTTATGTCAAACAGGAAAAGAAAATACTAGAACACAAAGCATCTGTTACACAGAAAGGGCTATGCAAGGACCCTTGGAGTCTTTTGCCTTTAAGAAATGTAAAATTTAATTGTTAGCAGATTTTGGGATTAGAAAATGGTGTGTGTTTCTGTTTGTCTATTTTATACTCAGTTACTTAATCTTTTTGCCTGTTTCAGTCCTTACGTGAAGTGAAAGTCGCTTGGTAGTGTCCAAGCATGTCCAAGCCTTTCCCTTCTCCAGGGAATCTTCCCAGCCCAAGGATCGAACCCAGGTCTCCCGCATTGTAGGTGGATTCTTTACCAGCTGAGCCACAAGGGAAGCCCAAGAATACTGGAGTGGGTAGCCTATCCCTTCTCCAGTGGATCTTCCTGACCCAAGAATTGAACCAGGGTCTCCTGCATTGCAGGTGGATCCTTTAACCAAATGAGCTATCAGGGAAGCCCCTCAGTCCTTATACACTTAGCTAAATGATACCTCCTTTACAGAGTTGCTGTGAAAATTAAATGAAATCCTTATTAAACTATAGTAAAGTGCTTTACAAATACAACTAACCATAATGGAAGGGAAAATGGATTATCTTATGTTAAAAATGCAAAGTGTATCTAATTGCTTCAAAAGAAGTTTAACTGAGAAAGATTCAATAGAAGACCTGATTTTCTAGCTGAACCTTGAAGAAAGAGTTTTCCATTTCTGAGGGAAGTCAGTAAAAAAGCATTCCAGGCTGAAAAGATCACTGGACTGAGGACTCTGTGGAAGGAATTAATGTTTCCATGTGGTTCAAGTATGAGCTGTTATGGAGGGGAGTCATAGATTTTTAAATACTTTGCTGATGCTGAGGAGATTAGAGTTTGTGTGGGAGGCAGTGAGCAGCTTTTGAAAGCAGGTAACTACTGAGTCTGTGATTCTAGAATATTTTATAGCTCTGACAGCACTGTAAAAGATATATGGGAGATAATGAGAGACAAGCAAAAGGGAACACCATTGCAGTTGTACATAGGAAGAGAGGATTGTGGAGATAAATGGCAGTTTGATAGAACAGTTTGAAGGGAGGGATAAATCTGAGAAGTAGATTACATGGTGTCTGAATATCATCGTGGTTGAGGAGACAAGAGTTGGATATGAACTTAGATTTCTTGAGTGACTAGAAAAGTGCGGGGGGCACTCCACAGAAAGAGAGAGGCAGTGGAACTTCCCTCAGCAGAGCTGAGGGGTCCCGAGGAAAAGTGAGCCTGCTGTCCGCCAACCCCTCGGCGAGTGAGAGGGGTTCTGTCTAAGCAGTTTTGCTTTATTGTCGTAAACTCTTGGTTTATATAGGCAAGCAGGGGGGTTTTACTGAGGGACTTTCATAGTTCTACCAATCAAGCTAAAGGTCAGATTACCACGTGCTTACATCATGACAGGGGTCTCTGGTGATCACCTGTTGTCCACTAGCGCGGATGTCTGAGGAACCAATCAAATTTTTGACAAACATCTTAGGCTGCGCCTTCATCTCTTCCGCTAGGTGCCATCTTAGCTCTAAACCACAAAGCTAGCCCTTCTTTTTAAGGTTTCCCATTTAGGGCCCCACAGAAAAGGATTGTTGTTCAGTCACTCAGTCATGTCTGACTCTTTGTGACCAAATGGACTACAGCATGCCAGGCTTCCCTGTCCTTGACCATCTCCTAGAGCTTGCTTAAGCTCATGTCCATTGAGTCAGTGATGCCATCTAACCATCCCATCCTCTGTCATCCCCTTCTCCTGCTTTCAGTCTTTGCCAGCATCAGGGTCTTTCCAGTAAGTCGGCTCTTTGCATCAGGTGGCCAAAGTATTGGAGCTTCAGCCTCAGCATTAGTCCCTCCAATGAATATTCAGGATTGATTTCCTTTAGTATTGACTGGTTTGATCTCCTTGCAGTCCAGGGGACTTAAAACCACAGTTCAAAAGTGTCAATTCCTCAGTGCTCAGCATTCTTTATGGTCCAACTTTCATATCCAAACATGACTACTGGAAAACCATAGTTTTGATAATATGGACCTTTGTTGACAAAGTAATGTCTCTGCTTTTTAATATGCACATTTCTAGTTTTGTCATAGCTTTTCTTCCAAGGAGCAAGCATCTTTTAGTTCCATGGCTGCAGAAGGATTAATGAATCAGTCTAGTAACTTTGTGGAGACGTTTTAATTGTGGTGCCTCTGAGATGTATATTACAGCTGTAGTTAGAAATTTGTTATGATCAAGTAGGAGGAAAGGATGTGGAATTGGGAATTATCAGTATTGAGTTATTTGGATTAGATGAGCTCTTTGAGAGAGAGACAGAGTGGGAGAAGAGAAGAAGGGAGAAGAGAGGAAGGAAGTGGAAGTAGGGAGGGGACTGGAAAAGAAATTAAAGGTTGAGTTACATTGATTAGATAAGAGAGAGGGAAGGGATAAATAGACTGGGAATAAAATCTTGATGGATCAATACATTTAGTAGTTAAGAGAAGTACATTGATGACTGAGTAACTTAGTAAAAGTGTTTAGGAGAAGGTCAATTTTCAAAAAAATTAACTAATGAAGGAATAATGAAAAAACAGTAGGGTAGGATTTGCTCTTGGGAAAGAGGAAATGAACAAATAATTTGAAGGGGAATAACATTATCAGTTATTGTGGATTGAATGTGTTTTCCCCAAATTCCTGTGTTAGAGCTCTAATTCTCAATGTGGTGATTCCATTTTTGTCCACATACTAAGTCCCATAGCCCAAGAGAATAAGTTTTCTATGGGTGTCTACTGTAGAGAGTTGAAGAAAAGCTATTTAATTTTTATGATGAGACTTCTTTGTCTTTGTGAGGGGGTTGGGAAGGGCACTTTGGTGTGGCACCATCCAGGAACAGAAAGTAAGTGGATGGTGATGGTAGAAATGAAACGGAAAATTAAAAAACAAGAGAATAAAAAGGCAAAACAATACCTCTTGATCTCAGGATATGAAGCATGAGTAAATATTAGTGCATTTGGAGATTATGTATTAGGCAGATGGGAGAATAGTGTAAATACTGCTAAAAATGAGGTTGAGGTTAAGAATTAGATACCAGATGGAAGGATTTAGTTTCCTAGGGCTGCTGTAACAAAATACTATAAACTGCATGGTTTACAGTAGCAGAAATTTATTCTCTCATGGTTCTGAAGCCTGGAAGTCTGAAATCAAGGTGTCAGGAGGGCTGTGATCCCTCTGAAACTGGTATAGAATCCTTTCTTGCCTCATCCTAGCTTCCAGTGGTGGCCTTCAATCCTTGGCATTGCTTGGATTACAGCTTCAGTCACTGCCTTTGTCATCACAGGCCATTTTCCTTGTGTTTTTGTCCTGGTGTGTTCGTTCTCTTGTATTGAAGGAAAGCCCAGCCTACTCCAGTGTGACTGTACTTAGTTTACATCTTAATTACATCTGCTGCTGCTAAGTTTCTTCAGTCCTGTGCGATTCTGTGCTACCCTGTAGAAGGCAGCCCACTAGGCTCCCCTGTCCCTGAGATTTTCCAGGCAAGAACACTGGAGTGGGTTGCCATTTCCTTCTCCAATGCTTGAAAGTGAAAAGTGACAGTGAAGTTGCTTCAGTTCAGTTCAGTTGCTCAGTCGTGTCCGACTCTTTGTGACCCCATGAATCACAGCCCGCCAGGCCTCCCTTCACCAACTCCTGGAGTTCACTCAGACTCATGTCCAGCTAGTCAGTGATGCCATCCAGCCATCTCATCCTCTGTCATCCCCTTCTCCTTCTGCCCCCAATCCCTCCCAGCATCAGAGTCTTTTCCAGTGAGTCAGCTCTTCGCATGAGGTGGCCAAAGTACTGGAGTTTCAGCTTTAGCATCATTCCTTCCAAAGAAATCCCAGGGCTGATCTCCTTCAGAATGGACTGGTTGGATCTCCTTGCAATCCAAGGGACTCTCAAGAGTCTTCTCCAACACCACAGTTCAGAAGCACCAATTCTTCAGCGCTCAGCTTTCTTCACAGTCCCAACTCTCGCATCCATACATGACCACTGGAAAAATGATAGCCATGACTAGACGGACTTTTGTTGGCAGTCATGTATCTGCTTTTCAACATGCTATCTAACTTTTCTTCCAAGGAGTAAGCGTCTTTTAATTTCATGGCTACAATCACTATCTGCAGTGATTTTGGAGCACCCCATAATAAAGTCTGACACTGTTTCCACTGTTTCCCCATCTATTTTTCCATGAAGTGATGGGACCAGATGCCATGATCTTCGTTTTCTGAATATTGAGCTTTAAGCCAGCTTTTTCATTCTTCACTTTGACTTTCATCAAGAGGCTTTTTAGTTCCTCTTCACTTTGCCATAAGGGTGGTGTCATCTGCATATCTGAGGTTATTGATACTTTCTCCCGGCAATCTTTGTTCCACATTGTGCTTCTTCCAGCCCAATGTTTCTCATGATGTACTCTGCATAGAAGTTAAATAAGCAGGGTGACAATATACAGCCTTGAGGTACTCAAAAGTTGCTTAGTGGTGTCCAACTCCTAGCGACCCCATGGACTGCAGTCTACCAGGCTCCTCCATCCATGGGATTTTCCAGGCAAGAGTACTGGAGTGGGGTGCCATTATCTACAAATACCTTATTTCCAAATAAGATAACACTCACAGGTACTTGAGTTATTTTATTTTTGACTCTTAATTGTGAGATTTGAGGCTCAAGTCAGAGTGGCAGGTAAATACAGAATTTGAAGATGTGAAGTATAGCCTGGTTTGAACCAGACTTGAGACATTAATTCAGGAAATACTGAAACTCACATATGAATATTAATATAATGTTAACATTATATGTGCATATATATATACACACACACATACACATATGTGTTTATGTATATTAAAGATACAAACACACAGACAAGTATACGTGGAAAATATACAATCTGAAGAACTATTACAAAGTGAGCATATCCACAGAAACATCACCCTGGTCAAGAAATAAATCTTTACCAGCACTTCAGAAGCCCCCTTCCCATTATTGAGCTTAGTCTGTGCTTAGTCACTCAGTTGTGTCCAACCCCTTTGTGACACCATGAACTGTAGCCTGCCAGGCTCCTTTGTGCAGGGAGATTCTCCAGGCAAGAATACTGGAGTGGGTTGCCATGACCCACTCTGGGGGATCTTCTGAACCCAGGGATCGAACCCCGTTCTTCTGCATTGCAGGTGGATTCTTTACCATTTGAGCCACCAAGGAAGCCCTTCCCATTATTTTCCAATCACAGTTCTTCTCTCTTCTTTAGTAATATCTGACTTCAACATCATAAAGTAGTTTTACCTGTTTTTGAACTTTCTATCTCTTTGCCAATTTTGGAGAATTAACCATTTATCATTTTTAGTGTTGTGTAGACATCTAGGTTATTTTCATTTTGAGGCTTTTATGAATAGCACTGCTGTGAACATCACTGTACATACCTTTCTTGACTTATGATGGGGTTATATCCCCATAAGTTGAAAATGTCATAAGTCAATATTTATTTAATATATGTATCCTAACAGGCATCACAGCTTAGCCTGTGTGTATATCTGTGTGTGTGTGTGTTGTGTTTATGTGTGTGTGCGTGTGCACATGCACGCACATCGTTCAGTTGCATCTGACTCTGTGGCTCCATGGACTGTAGCCCACCAGGCTCCTCTGCCCGTGGAATTTTCCATGTAAGAATACTGGAGTGGGGTTATGTTTTCTGCTCCAGGGGATCTTCCCAACCCAGGGATCCAACCCATGTCTCTTGCATCTCCTGCACTGGCAGGTGGATTCTTTACCGCTCACACCACCTGGCAAGCCCCCTGTATAGCCTAGCCTGTCTTAAACATGCTCAAAACACTTAACATTAGCCTGTAGTTGAGCTACCTAACACAAATCTTGTTTTATAACAAAGTAATGAATATCTCATGTAATTTATTGACTACTATACTCAAAAAGTGATTGTGTGTTCGTTGTTTACGCTTGCAGTGGCATGACTGACTGGGACCTTCCCCTCACTGCCCAGCACCATGGGAGAGTATCTTCCTACATATTGGTAGCCTAGGAGAAGTTCAGAATTTGAAGTACACTTCCTACTGAATGTGTATTGCTTTTACACCGCCATAAAGTTGAAAAATATTTAACTTAAATCATTGATAGTTGGGGAACATATGTACCACTCTTTTTTGTAGTGTAATTGCTGGTTTATTTTATGTATGTTTTGGTTGAAAAGGTTTTCCTGTTTGTTACAACTTATATTTCCCATCAGTAGTGTTTAAGAGTTTTTCAGTTGCTCTGCTGCCTCACAAGCCCTTTGTTGTTGTTCAGTCCTGCATTCCTACCTGACTCTTTGTAACCCCATGGACTGCAGCACACCAGGCTTTCCTGTCCTTCACCATCTCCCGGAGCTTGCTCAAACTCATGTCCGTTGAGTCAGTGATGCCATCCAACCATCTCATCCTCTGTCATCCTCTTCTCCTCTTGCCTTTAATCTTTCCCAGCATCAGGGTCTTTTCAAATGAGAGGGCTCTTTGCATCAGGTCGCCAGAGTATTGGAGCTTCAGTATCAGTCCTTCTAATGAATATTCAGGATTGATTTTCTTTAGGATTGACTGTAGTTGATCTCCTTGCTGTCCAAGGGACTCTCAGGAGTCTTCTCCAACACCACAGTTCAAAATCATCAGTTCTTTGACACTCAGCCTTCTTTGTGGTCCAACCCTCACATCCATACATGACTAATGGAAAAACCATAGCTTTGACTAGACAGGTCTTTGTTGGCAAAGTGATGTCTCTGCTTTTTAACATACTGTCTAGGTTTGTCATAGCTTTTCTTCTGAGACATGTCTTCTCATATTTTTTTAATCCATTCCAATCAGTGCGTAATGATATAATATTCTGGTTGTAGTTTATACTTATCTGATTGCTGAGATCTAAGGATTATGGACTATTTAAATATCCTCCTGTGAAGTACCTTTTCATTCACTTCCCATTTTATTCATTTGGATTGTCATCTATGGATTTGTAGAAGTTGTTTTTGAATTCTAGATGTGAACCACTTATCAGTTACATGTATTGCAAATATCTTCTCCCACTCTGACCTTTTCACTGTATTAATGGCATTTGTGGACCGACACCTTAATATATATTTATGTAGTCAAAACTAATCCTTTTCTTTATAATTAATTCTTTGTGTCTTATTTGCAAAATCTTTGTCTGTTATATCATCATGAAAACATTTTTTCCTAGAAACTTTATTATTTTGCCTTTAATACAGTAACATCTAGAATTTATTTTTGTGGTTAATGAGGTAGGTCCATGTGTTTTCTTCATTTATAATCCACTTGACCATCTCCATTTATGGAAAAGACCCTCTGCAGTACTGCCTTTATAATAAATAAAATAGTCATATATACATGGGTTTAACTTTGGGCTCTCTTCTTTGCCCCATTGATGCATTTTACTATCTGTGTACAAATACCATAGTGTCTGATTATAAGTGTATAATAATATATCCTATATTGGGTACACTAAGTTAACCTACTTGTTAAGTTTATTGTGGTTAACCTTGGTCATTTTCCTTTCCATGTACATTTTATTGGCAGTTTATTAGTTTTCATGGAAAACCTCCAAGGATATTAGTGGAAGTACATTAAATCTATATGAATTAATGTGGGGTTAAATTGATAGCTTTATAATACTGAATCTTCCAACTCAGTGAACCTAATTTATCAATTTTCTGAGATTTTCTTTACTTTTTTTCCATGAAACTAGTTTTTTTCTGTGTGTAGAGGTCTTACATAACTATAAACTTTCAGTTATTTTAATTATAGATTTCAAGTTATTTTTTGATGTTATTATAAATGACATTTTAAAATATTACTGTTTATAGGCATATAAAAATATAGACCTTGCTAGATAACTTCATTTATTTCTAATACTTTGTTGAATCTTCTGGATTTTCCATCTATACAGTCATACCATCTATGAATAATTAAAGCCTTATTTCTCTCCAATCCTTATACTTTTTTTTTTTTCTTTTCCTTTGCTTATTGCACTGGCTAGGACCTCCACTATGATGTTGAATTAAAGTGGTGACTGCAGGCATCGTTGTCTCATTCCTTATCTCAGAGGTAAAACAGTGTTCAACATTCAAAATTAAGTATGATGTTTGCTGTAGTTTTTTTTTTTTAATCTCTATCAGTTTTGGAAATTTTCTTTCTACTCCTGGTTTGGCTCTGAATTTTTATCATGAATAGAGTTTAATTTTATCAAATGCTTTATATTAATTTTGAGATGATCATACGATTTTTTTAAACCTGTGAATTACATTTTTAAAAAATGTTAAATCATCTTTGTGTTTCCAGAATAATCCCAGTTTGGTTTTGATGAATGTATCCTTTATTATATTGTAGGATTCAATTTTTTTTTTAAGTTTTTTCTTTGCTATCTATGTTTATCAATTGAATTGGCCTGTAATTTTCTTACAATGCTCTTTCAAAGTTTTGAGCAAGGTCGTGCTAGACCACAAAAAAAAACTGAGAATTGCTGCATCTTTTTCTGTTCTTTGTAAGAGTTTAATAAGATTGATACTTTTTTTTCTCTTTCAATTGGTAGAATTTGTTGGTAAAGCTGTCTGGACCGGAAGTAATTTTTTTTATGGAAAGGATATTTAGTTCTAGTTCACTTTTTAAGTAATCATTTTCTTCTTACATCAGGTTTGGTGCATTGCATTTTTATAGGAATTTGTCAGTTTCCTGCTTGCAATCTGTTGACCTCAAGTTGTTATGTTTTTTAAACTAACTTTTTACTGCTTGGAGTATCTTAATAGTAATGCCCCCCTTTCTCATTCCTCAGGTTTATTCATTTATTTATTTTTTCTGTTTACTGGATCAGTCTTGCCAGGAGTTAATCAGTTTTATTCAACTTTTCAAAGAATCTATCTTTGACTCACTGTCCAAGCTCGCTATGTTTCCCTTTTTAAAAAAAATTTTGGCCTGTACCACATGGCATGGCGGATCTTAATTCCTCAATCAGGGATTGAGCCCAAGGCCCCTGCATTGGAAGCGTTGAGTCTTAACCCTAGACCATCAAGGAAGTCCCTATGTTTGTTTTCTGTTTCATTATTATCTGTTCTGTATTTTCTTCTACAATTTTTGGATGGTTTATTATTATTATTTTTTGAAATGGCTGGTTAGATGATTGAGTTTTAGTATTTCTCTTATACATATGCAAATTGAGCCTGTATGTTTTCTAAATAAGGTCCATTCACAGGTGAAAATCTCCTAATTACTTTCTTCATCTGTGCTTTATTTTTTCCACTATAATATATGAACTTCTGCTACATGAATTTTTTTAGCTAATTTTTTGGCTTCTTGTATATTTACTTTTCAGTATTACTTATTTTTTCCCTCTTATTTACAATTTCCCTGATTTGGTTTTAAGCTCCTGAAGGGCATGGAATGTGCCTCTTCCTGTCCTTTCTCAGCATAAACCCTGGTCTATATTGGTAAGTGTTAAATAAGTGTCAGCGAAAAAAATGGATGTGCAAAGAAACCAAATTAAGAGTTTGCCTTTCTGATTTCATCACTGTTATTTGTTACCAATACTTTAGATTTTTCTACTTGACCAAACTTTCTGTGTATTTTCTGTTTCTGTGAATCTCTTTGCTTTTGTCCTTCTTCCTATGGTACCCATTTTCTGTTTGGAAAAAACTCACCTTTAGAAAAGCTCTACCTTGCCTAAGCAAGATCTAGCTCAAGTTCTACTGCATTTCCACATATTACCAAGTAAAATTAGTAATCACCAGTTTGAGCTTGGCTGAAGAAAATGTTTCAACTTTTCTCCTCTACACACTTCTCTCGTTCCTTCTCCCAGGTCTCTTTTCCACCTTTAATTATGGTGACTTTCATAAAGGTGATATAACCCAGTTTGCCTTGGAATGTCTAGGCTTACAACTGTATTTCTGGCATAGTCAACAATAATACTCCTCCACTTCTTTTCACTCTAAAAGATGATCACTCTACCCCACATCCATTGCCTCACTTTTCTTATTTTCTATTCTAGATTCTCAGCTTTTGGAAGTCTCAGGCTGTGTTATGTTCTGTGTTACAGTGTTCTTAGTCGCTTCAGTTCAGTTCAGTTCATTTCAGGTGTTCAGTTGTGTTTGACTTTTTGTGATCCCGTGGACTGCAGCACACTAGGTTTCCCTGTCCATTACCAACTCCGGGAGTTCACCCAGACTCACGTCCATCGAGTCAGTGATGCCATCCAGCCATCTCATCCTCTGTCGTCCCCTTCTCCTCCAGCATCAGAGTCTTTTCCAATGAGTCAACTCTTCGCATGAGGTGGCCAAAGTACTGGAGTTTCAGCTTTAGCATCATTCCTTCCAAAGAATAGTCATGTCCAACTCTTTGCAACCCCATGGACTATAGCCCACCAGGCTCCTCTGTCCCTTGTCTCTAGGCAAGAATACTGGAATGGGTTGCATGCCCTCCTCCAGGGGATCTTCCCAACCCAGAGATTGAACCCAGGTCTCCTCTATTGCAGGCAGATTCTTTAATGTCTGAGCCATGAGGGAAGCCTACGTTATAATACTTAGTACTTAATATGGAGTGAATGAAATGCAATACATATTTGAGCTCTTACCATGTGCCATACATATTTGTAGTTTTTCCATATTAGCTCACTTTTTCACTTATTACAGCCTAGACTTGTAATGTCTAAGCACGTGCCCCAGGGTTTTTTGTTTATAGCAGCCTTGCAAAATGTTAATTCTGAATCAGTTCAGCTGTACAAATTCTTTATGCTTATTTCTTAGGTACTAGTGGGACATGGGGAGAAGGCAGTGGCACCCCACTCAGTACTCTTGCCTGGAAAATCCCATGGATGGAGGAGCCTGGTAGGCTGCAGTCCATGGGGTCACTAAGATCAGACACGCCTGAGCGACTTCACTTCCATGCATTGGAGAAGGAAATGGCAACCCACTCTAGTATTCTTGCCTAGAGAATCCCAGGGATGGGGGAGCCCGGTGGGGCTCTTTGGGGTCACACAGAGTCGGACACGACTGAAGTGACTTAGCAGCAGTGGGACATGGAGAGAAAAAAAAAATCATATAACCACGCAGATTGTTGCCACTGTTCATCAGGCTTTAGCGTCAGTTGGGTCTTAGACAGTTTTTCTAACAATTCTTTTGGATTAGTTAGTGCATGCTCCATGAAGCTAAAGCCTGATGAACAGTGGCACCGATCTGCATGGTTATATGATTTTTTTTTCTCTCCATGTCCCACTAGTACCTAAGAAATAAGCATAAAGAATTTGTACAGCTGAACTGATTGAGAATTAACATTTTGCAAGGCTGCTATAAATGAAAAACACTGGGGCAAGTGCTTCGATATTACAAGTCTAGGTTTTAATAAGTGAAAAAGAAGTGAGTTAATATGGAAAAGCAATAGAATGGGAAAGACTAGAGATCTCTTCAAGAAAATTAGAAATACCAAGGGAACATTTCATGCAAAGATGGGCTCAGTAAAGGACAGAAATGGTATGGACCTAACAGAAGCAGAAGATATTAAGAAGAGGTGGCAAGAATACACAGAAGAACTGTACAAAAAAGATCTTCATGACTCAGGTAATCATGATGGTGTGATCACACACTTAGAGCCAGACGTCCTTGAATGTGAAGTCAAGTCAGCCTTATGAAGTGTCACTATGAACAAAATTAGTGGAGGTGATGGAATGCCAGTTGGAAAAGGTCAGTTTTCATTCCAGTCCCAAAGAAAGGCAATGCCAAAGAATGCTCAGAAGTGATATAACCCAGTTTGCCTTGGAATGTCTAGGCTTACAACTGTATTTCTGGCATAGTCAACAATAATACTCCTCCACTTCTTTTCACTCTAAAAGATGATCACTCTACCCCACATCCATTGCCTCACTTTTCTTATTTTCTATTCTAGATTCTCAGCTTTTGGAAGTCTCAGGCTGTGTTATGTTCTGTGTTACAGTGTTCTTAGTCGCTTCAGTTCAGTTCAGTTCATTTCAGGTGTTCAGTTGTGTTTGACTTTTTGTGATCCCGTGGACTGCAGCACACTAGGTTTCCCTGTCCATTACCAACTCCGGGAGTTCACCCAGACTCACGTCCATCGAGTCAGTGATGCCATCCAGCCATATCATCCTCTGTCGTCCCCTTCTCCTCCAGCATCAGAGTCTTTTCCAATGAGTCAACTCTTCGCATGAGGTGGCCAAAGTACTGGAGTTTCAGCTTTAGCATCATTCCTTCCAAAGAATAGTCATGTCCAACTCTTTGCAACCCCATGGACTATAGCCCACCAGGCTCCTCTGTCCCTTGTCTCTAGGCAAGAATACTGGAATGGGTTGCATGCCCTCCTCCAGGGGATCTTCCCAACCCAGAGATTGAACCCAGGTCTCCTCTATTGCAGGCAGATTCTTTAATGTCTGAGCCATGAGGGAAGCCTACGTTATAATACTTAGTACTTAATATGGAGTGAATGAAATGCAATACATATTTGAGCTCTTACCATGTGCCATACATATTTGTAGTTTTTCCATATTAGCTCACTTTTTCACTTATTACAGCCTAGACTTGTAATGTCTAAGCACGTGCCCCAGGGTTTTTTGTTTATAGCAGCCTTGCAAAATGTTAATTCTGAATCAGTTCAGCTGTACAAATTCTTTATGCTTATTTCTTAGGTACTAGTGGGACATGGGGAGAAGGCAGTGGCACCCCACTCAGTACTCTTGCCTGGAAAATCCCATGGATGGAGGAGCCTGGTAGGCTGCAGTCCATGGGGTCACTAAGATCAGACACGCCTGAGCGACTTCACTTCCATGCATTGGAGAAGGAAATGGCAACCCACTCTAGTATTCTTGCCTAGAGAATCCCAGGGATGGGGGAGCCCGGTGGGGCTCTTTGGGGTCACACAGAGTCGGACACGACTGAAGTGACTTAGCAGCAGTGGGACATGGAGAGAAAAAAAAAATCATATAACCACGCAGATTGTTGCCACTGTTCATCAGGCTTTAGCGTCAGTTGGGTCTTAGACAGTTTTTCTAACAATTCTTTTGGATTAGTTAGTGCATGCTCCATGAAGCTAAAGCCTGATGAACAGTGGCACCGATCTGCATGGTTATATGATTTTTTTTTCTCTCCATGTCCCACTAGTACCTAAGAAATAAGCATAAAGAATTTGTACAGCTGAACTGATTGAGAATTAACATTTTGCAAGGCTGCTATAAATGAAAAACACTGGGGCAAGTGCTTCGATATTACAAGTCTAGGTTTTAATAAGTGAAAAAGAAGTGAGTTAATATGGAAAAGCAATAGAATGGGAAAGACTAGAGATCTCTTCAAGAAAATTAGAAATACCAAGGGAACATTTCATGCAAAGATGGGCTCAGTAAAGGACAGAAATGGTATGGACCTAACAGAAGCAGAAGATATTAAGAAGAGGTGGCAAGAATACACAGAAGAACTGTACAAAAAAGATCTTCATGACTCAGGTAATCATGATGGTGTGATCACACACTTAGAGCCAGACGTCCTTGAATGTGAAGTCAAGTCAGCCTTATGAAGTGTCACTATGAACAAAATTAGTGGAGGTGATGGAATGCCAGTTGGAAAAGGTCAGTTTTCATTCCAGTCCCAAAGAAAGGCAATGCCAAAGAATGCTCAGACTACCACACAATTGTACTCATCTCACACGCTAGCAAAGTAATGCTCAAAATTCTCCAAGCCAGGTGTCAGCAATATGTGGACTGTGAACTTGCAGATGTTCAAGCTGGTTTTGGAAAAGGTAGAGGGACCAGAGATCAAATTGCCAACATCTGCTGTATCATCGAAAAAAGCAAGAGAGTTCGAGAAAAGCATCTACTTCTGTTTTATTGACTATGCCAAAGCCTTTGACTGTGTGGACCACAACAAACTGGAAAATTCTTCAAGAGATGGGAATAGCAGACTGCCTGACCTGCCTCTTGAAAAATCTGTATGCAACTCAAGAAGCATCAGTTAGAACTGGACCATAGAACAACAGACTGGTTCCAAATAGGAAAAGGAATACATCAAGCTGTATATTGTCACCCTGCTAATTTAACTTATATGTAGAGTACATCATGAGACATGCTGGGCTAGATGAAGCACAAGCTGGAATCAAGATTGCAGAAGAACTGTACAAAAAAGATCTTCATGACTCAGGTAATCATGATGGTGTGATCACACACTTAGAGCCAGACGTCCTTGAATGTGAAGTCAAGTCAGCCTTATGAAGTGTCACTATGAACAAAATTAGTGGAGGTGATGGAATGCCAGTTGGAAAAGGTCAGTTTTCATTCCAGTCCCAAAGAAAGGCAATGCCAAAGAATGCTCAGACTACCACACAATTGTACTCATCTCACACGCTAGCAAAGTAATGCTCAAAATTCTCCAAGCCAGGTGTCAGCAATATGTGGACTGTGAACTTGCAGATGTTCAAGCTGGTTTTGGAAAAGGTAGAGGGACCAGAGATCAAATTGCCAACATCTGCTGTATCATCGAAAAAAGCAAGAGAGTTCGAGAAAAGCATCTACTTCTGTTTTATTGACTATGCCAAAGCCTTTGACTGTGTGGACCACAACAAACTGGAAAATTCTTCAAGAGATGGGAATAGCAGACTGCCTGACCTGCCTCTTGAAAAATCTGTATGCAACTCAAGAAGCATCAGTTAGAACTGGACCATAGAACAACAGACTGGTTCCAAATAGGAAAAGGAATACATCAAGCTGTATATTGTCACCCTGCTAATTTAACTTATATGTAGAGTACATCATGAGACATGCTGGGCTAGATGAAGCACAAGCTGGAATCAAGATTGCTGGTAGAAATATCAGTAACAGATATGCAGATGTCATCACCCTTATGACTGAAAGGGAAGAAGAACTAAAGAGCCTCTTGATAAAAGTGAAAGAGGAGAGTGAAAAAGTTGCCTGAAAACTCAACATTCAGAAAACTAAGATCATGGCATCTGGTCCCATCACTTAATGGCAAACAGATGGGGAAGCAGTGGAAATAGTGACAGACTTTATTTTGGGGGGCTCCAAAATCACTACAGATTGTGACTGCAGCCATGAAATTAAAAGACAATTATTCCTTGGGAGAAAAGGTATGAACAACCTAGAGAGCATATTAAAAAGCAGAGACATTACTTTGCCAACAAAGGTCCGTCTAGTCAAAGCTGTTTTTTCCAGTAGTCATGTATGGATGTGAGAGTTAGACTATAAAGAAAGCTGAGGGTGGGAGAGTTGATCCTTTTGAACTGTGTTGTCGGAGAATACTCTTGAGAGTCCCTTGAAGTGCCAGGAGATCTAACCAGTTCATCCTAAAGGAAATCAGTCCTGAATGTTCATTGGAAGCACTGATGCAGAAGCTGAAACTCCAATACTTTGGCCACCTGATGTGAAGAACTAACTCATTTGAAAAGACCCTGATGCTGGGACAGATTGAAGGCAGGAGGAGAAGGTGATGACAGAGGATGAGATGGTGGGATGGCATCACCAACTCGATGGACATGAGTTTGAGTAAACTCTGGGAGTTGGTGCTGGACAGGGAGGCCTGGTGTTCTGTGGTTCATGCACAGAGTCGGACACGACTGAATGACTGAACTGAACTGAACTGAACTGACAGTGTGCTCCATGGTTTTTTAGTTTATTTCGGCTGTGATGTGTCTTCCTTGCAGTGCCTAGGCTCCTTGTTGCGATATGTGGACTTCTCTAGTTGTGGCTCGTGGCCTCAGTAGTTGCAGCAAGTGGACTCAGTTGCAGTGTGTTGATCTTGGTTCCCTGACTAGGGATGGAACCAGGGCCCCTGGGTTGGAAGCTCAGAGTCATAACTACTGTATCACCAAGGAAGTTCCATTTAATTTTTTCTTTAAAACTTTACTAAAACCTTATTAATTATGTGATGATTTTCATATTTTATAGGTAATAAAACAAGGTATTGAAGTACCTAGGGTCACACTGGTAATAATTTAGAGATCTGTGTTCTTAAATATAGGTTACTCAGGCTCCAAAGTTCTCTTTTATTCTATCACAAAGTATTCCATCACAAAGTATTACACTACTCAACCATAAGCTCCATATGCTTACTTAGAGATGCTTCTTTTAAAAGTAAGTTTGAGATTTTCAGATTATTAAGGTTTTTATGTATCACTTACCGTTAGGTTAAATTAAACTTAAGGACCAGAAGTAAATTCATTAGTATTGTTAACAAACAAGACCATTAGTTGAACATTGTTTGCTGTTGATTGTAAGTTTTATGGTTGGAATGTCGGTAAAGTGAAAGTGCCTCTGGTATCTGACTGTTTCCAACCCCATAGACTCTACTGTACTGTCTATGGAATTCTCCAGGCAGGAATGCTGAAGTAGGTAACCTTTCCCTTCTCCAAGGGATCTTCCCAACTCAGGGATCAAACCCAGGTCTCCTGCATTGCAGGCAGCTTCTTTACCAGCTGAGCCACAAGGGAAGCCCAAGAATACTGGAGTTGGTAGCCTATGCCTTCTCCAGTGGATCTTCCTGACTCAGGAATTGAACTGGGGCCTCCTACATTGCAAGCGGATTTTTTACGAACTGGGGCCTCCTACATTGCAAGCGGATTTTTTAATCAGCTGAGCTATCAGGGAAGCACTAATAGCTTAAATGCCACCTTTTGCAAAGCTTTCTCTGATTCTCTGGACTATTGTAAAAGGCACTGTCTCTTTTTATTTATATGACCTGTGGTAAGTCTTAACTTTTTTGGTTCTCAATCTATCATATGGAAAAAAATTGCCTATGTACCTCACAGAGAGGCCAGGATAGATTCATTTAAGTAGGTCAGTTGATCTTTAAAAGAAACTAAGGCAATGTAGCGGAGCAAAGAGAGTCTTTTCAACAAGTGATCCTGGAACAACTGGACATCTGCATGCATTTTTGGGGAGTGGGTGGGAAATAGAGTGTGGGTATCATAATTTTCAGGAATACGCACTGTAAGGTGTATATGAAATATGAAAACTGAGTCTCAAAGAGATTGACTTTATCTCATTTTCTGCCTCCCTTTACTTAATACTTATTATAGTAATTCTTTAACTACGTTGGTTTCTATAATCCTTTGATCGTGATTTCCTTCTTGACTAAAGTCTGTAGTTTACCATTGAAACCATATATTTGCCTGACCATCAGCTGCTTGCTCATCTTTCTTCTGATTGTGCTAGCCTGGTGAAACTGAACCAAACTGAGTTCTTTTACTCTTTGCCATCTCCATTTATCCACTTACATAGCTGAACACTGATTGATGTCACTGTAATTCAAGATTAATAAGTACGATTGACTCTTGGTACTAGTCTGAAATCATACATTTTTTCTAGTAGTGGTTCTCAAACTATTTGATCTGGAACATTTTTGTACTCTTAAAAAATTGTTGAGGACTACAGTGAGCTTTTTTGTTTTAATTTATTTTGCCTAAGGCATGTTGGGGGAGAAGGCAGTGGCAACCCATTCCAGTACCCTTGCTTGGAAAATCCCATGGGCAGAGGAACCTGGTAGGCTGCAGTCCATGGGGCTGTACAGAGTTGGACATGACTGAAGTGACTTAGCAGCAGCAGCAAGGCATGTTGGATCTTAGTTCCCCTACCAGGAATTGAACCCTGAGTCATCTGTACTGGATGGCAGATTCTTAACCACTGGACCACAAGGGAAAATCCTGTGATCGATTTTGAGTTAATTTTTGTGAAGGGTGGAAAGTCTGTGTCTTGACTTATATATTTGCATATGAATGTTCAGTTGTTCCCGGATCACTTGTTGAAAAGACTCTGCTTCACTACATTGCCTTTGTTTCTTTTAAAGATCAATTGACCTAGTGAAATGAATCTATTCCTGGGCTCTATTTTGTTCTGTGAGTCCGTCTGTTCTTTCACCAATGTCACTGTCCTGATTATTCTGTCGTTATAGGCAATCTTGAAGTCATGTGGTATCAGTCTTCTCACTCTGTTCTTCAGTATTGTTGACTAATCCTGTATCTTGTTTTCCCATAGACATTTTAGAATCAGTTTGTCAATATCCATAAAGCAGTTTGCTGGGAGCAAGGATTGTGTTGAATCCGTAGATCAAGATGAGAAGTGACATCTTGACAATATTGACTCTTCCTACCCATAAACATAGAATAAATATTTTTATTTAGTTTTCTTTAAATAGATCTTATACATATTTTATTAGATTTATACCTAAATATTTTCTTTAGGGGTGCTGATGTAAATAATATTATGTTTTACATTTCAAATTCTATTTGTTCATTGTTAATATATAGGAAAGCAGGTATATCCTACAGCCTTGCTATAATTGCTTTATTAGTTTGAGGAGTTTTTTGTTGATTCTTTCTGATTTCCTACATAGATGATAATGTCATTTGTGATCAGTATTTTATTTCTTCCTTTGTAATCAGTATATTGTTTATTTCTTACTACATCATGTGATGTGGAAGTGTTAGTCACTCAGTTGCGTCTGACTCTTTGGGACCCAGTGGACTGTAGCCCACCAGGCTCCTCTGAATGTGGAATTCTCTAGGCAAGAATGCCTGAGGTGGTTGCCATTCGCTTCCTCAGGGGATTTTCCCAACCCAGGGATAGAACCCAGGTCTCCTGAATTGCAGGCAGATTTTTAACCATCTGAGCCACCAGGGAAGACCAGTATGATGTTGAAAAGGTACAGGAAAGGGTACATCCTTGACTTGTTCCCGATCCTGTGAAAGCTTCTAGTTTCTCACTAGAAGCTTCTCGTGTTAGCCGCAAGTTTTTTAGGTAAATGTTTTTATCAAATTGAAGAAGCTTCTCTCCTACTTGAATATTCCTTTTTATTGGTGAGTAGTATTTCATTGTACAGATATTCCTCAGTTTATTCATTCATCTATTGCTGGACACTTGGGGTGCTTGCAGTTTATGACTGTTAGGTATGAAGTTGCTATGAACATTTGTGTGTAAGTCTTTGTATCGATACATGCCATTTGTTCTACTGAGTAAAGATAACGGAGTAAAGTTGGTGAATGCTACAATGCTTGTATGCTTAAGAAACTGCCAGTGAGGTTATCCTACTTTATAGTTCAACCACTAGTGTAGGAGAATTTGTTTTTTCACATTCTGTCCAGCACTTAGTGGTGTCAACTTTTTTGATTATATCTACTCTAATGTGTAGTGATATCTTATTGTGGCCTTAGTTGCATTTCCCAATGATGTTGGATATCTGTTCATGTCTGTTTGGTGATGTGTCTGTTTTAATCTTTTGCCCATTTTTTACTGACCTATTTGTTTTCCATTTATGGAGTTTTGAGTATTCTTTTTATATTTGGATTCAAGTTCTTTATCAGCTATAAATCCAAATATATGATTTGCAGAAGACATTTTCCCATTAAGTGACTTGTCTTAAGAAGTGTCTTTTGAAGAGCAGAAAATTTAAATTTTGATGACATCTACTAATTGTGTAATTACATATCTCTAAGAAAATAGTTGCCAAGGCAGAGTGAACTTAGAAGATGCTTACTCTTTGGAAGGAAAGTTAATGACCAACCTAGATAGCATATTCAAAAGTAGAGACATTACTTTGTCAACAGAGGTCCATCTAGTCAAGGCTATGATTTTTCCTGTGGTCATGTATGGATGTGAGAGAAAGCTGAGCGCCAAAGAATTGATGCTTTTGAGCTGTGGTGTTGTAGAAGGCTCTTAAGAGTCCCTTGGGACTGCAGGGAGATCCAGCCAGTCCATTCTAAAGGAGATCAGTCCTGGGTGTTCTTTGGAAGGAATGATGCTAAAGCTGAAACTCCAGTACTTTAGCCACCTCATGCAAAGAGTTGACTCATTGGAAAAGACTCTGATGCTGGGAGGGACTGGGGGCAGGAGGAGAAGGGGACGACAGAGCATGAGATGGCTAGATGACATCACCGACTCGATGGACGTGAATTTGAGTGAACTCTGGGAGTTGGTGATGGACAGGGAGGCCTGGAGTGCTGCAATTCATGGTATTGCAAAGAGTTGGACATGACTGAGCAATTGAACTGAAGGCAGAGTCACAAAAATTTATGTTTGCATTTCTATATTAACTTTAGCAGTAGCCTGTTAGTTTTTCATAAAAGGGTACATTGGCTTTTGATTGGGATTATATTGAATCTGTAAATCAATTTAGATAAATGTTTTAAGAATATTGAATCTTCTAACCTCTGAACAAGTATGCCTTTCCTTTTATTTAGGTCTTTAATTTCCCAATTTTTCAGTTTTAACTGTACCAGTGTTTTACAGCTTTTGTAAAATTTCTCCTTAGCATATCTTTTTTTTTTTAATGCTAAACAGCAATGTTTAAAATTTTTTTCCCAGTTTTTCATTGCTAATACATAAAAATACAGTTAATTTTTGTGTATTGATGTTAGATCCTATATAAGTACTGTATAGTCTTTGTTAATCACCCTTGTTATAGTAGCTTTTTAATAGATTCCGTCAGATATTCTATAAATAGAAAATTGTATTTTCTGCAAATAAAGACAGTTTTACTCTTTCCTAATCCAGATAACTTTTATTTTATTTTCTGGCCTGATTGTACTGGCTAGAATTGTCACTATTAGGTTGGGTGGAACTCTGAGAGACTGCCTGGCTGTGTAGGGTCTCTCTAGTGGTGGCCATGGAATTCCCTATGAGTGGTAAGCTGAGGCTCATCATCCGGCTCAGTGGTATGTTTACTGTCTCCCTGGAATCATTATGGTTGTTTCAAGCCTGAGGGTAAGTCTTGTTACTCCTCCTTGACTAGACTCAGAAGTATCTATACTCATCTGATCCCATCAGGCTTTTATTTTATCCTTACCATTCAGTAAGACAGTTGCTAAATTCACTGGTTACTTATTAGTCTTCATGTTTGGCCTACACAGCATTTGGGGTAATTGATCGCTCTCTCTTCCTATATATTTGCTATACTTATTGTGCAGGATATACTTTTTGGTCCTCTTCCTTCTTCCCTGGCCATGCTTTTGCCATCTTCTCTTTTGATTCTTTTCAACTTCCAGACCTTTAAATATTTGAGTGCACCATGAGTGGGTAGTCTTTGTGTTAATACTCTGTAATGGTTTCATCCAGTTTCATGACTTCATATACCTTTTATAGGTTGATTACTCTGCATTTGCATCTTCAGTCCATCAATTTTATGTACTTTTATGTATCCAGCTGTTTATAAATCTTGTCTGTTTGGTTGTGAGATAGGTATCACAAACTTAAAAGCTGCACTTCTGCAGTCTAATCCTTAAAAACACTTGCTAGTTCTCACTTTGGTAAAAGGACAACTCCATCATCTCACTTACTCAGGCCATAACATGGGAGTAATTTTGGCTTCTCTGTTTGTCTTAGACCTGATATTTGGTTCCATCGCCAAAAAATCCCATTTGCTCTGCTTTCAAAATACAGTATCCAGAATCTGACTACTGCTTAACACTAACACTTGGTGGTGGTTGTTCAGTCACCCAGTCATGTCTGACTCTTTGCAACCCCATGGACTGTAGCACACCAGGCCTCCCTGTCCCTCACCATCTCCCCAGGTTTGCCCAAATTCATGTCCATTGCATCAGTGAACCATTCTGGTTACAGTGCTCCAAACCTCATCTTCTCTCTCCTTCTTTAACAAAATGTATTCTTACCTGAGATCCTTGTCCCTTTAAAAGGTAAATTAGAGTAAGTCATGTTTGTGCTAAAAACTTTTCTAGTTGTTTTTCAATTTATCAGGATTAATAAAAGCCAAGTCATACAGTTGTATAGCCTGGTCCCCTGCTATTGCTGTGGCCTCATTTCCTGCCATTCTTTCTCTTGCTTCACTGTAGGGACACTGCAAGGTTCTTTTTTCTAACTCTTTCTCCTTTTTCAAATCCTTGTTCCAATATTATTTTAAAAAAAACTTTTGTCACTCTGATCAGAAAGCTGTGGTGCTATCCTAAAGTAATAACTGTACCTTTTACCTTCCTTTATTTTCCTCCATAGTTCTTACTTTCTGGCATCTATTTATTGTCTTGTTAATTATATCTTTCCAGTTAGATTGTAAAGCCCGTAAGGACAGGAATATCTTAACCTGTTCGGTACTATTCCCAGCACCTAGAACAGTGACAGTGCCTGCAAAGTACATGCTTAGTACATAATAATACATCAATGTCTTGCATTCTCTCAGCCATTTTTGATATGTGATCTAGGTTTTTCCTTAGAATATAGGATCTCCTATGATCCCAAAGTTAGAGATTTTTAAATATTCTAATAGTATTTGCGTTATCAGTTTATAATATAGTTCTCACATTTTGTTAGTCACTGGCTCTACTACTCTGCTTATTTCTGAGTGTTTAGGGCTATTGTTAAAAAAGATTTTGCTTACATTTTTGAAGTTGACATGTCAAACCACTTATCAGTTAAACAGACTAACTCAGACTAATTATTGAATGTATTGGTGTAAAGTTTATCTAAATGCTTTAAAAAATATTTCTTTGAGTCTGAATTGTGGCCTGTGGGGCCTTTCTTTTGGCTCATGGGCTTCTCTAGTTGCAGTGTGCAGACTTCTGTAACGGTGGTGGCACATGGTCTGAGTAGCTGTGACTCATAGGCTTAGTTGCCCCGTGGCATGTGGGATCTTAGTTCTCCCACCAGAAGTCGAACCCACGTCCTCTGCATGGCAGGGTGGATTCTTAACCGCTTAACCTTAACTCCAGGGAAGTCCGCATCTCAAATGTTAAGTGTACTGAACTGACTGAAGATACCTAGATGGTCTGATTTTGTTAGTCTCTTGAAAATACTTACTTATTTCAGTTGTTGCTTTGAAGAAGTAATTCTAAATTCTGAGACGTCTGAAAGAATCCATACTTTAGAGATATTTGGAGATGTTTATAGTTGGACACAGTACAATCAATAAATTGTTTCATTTGTATATTTGCTTATACTTATTTTGTAGATCTAACATTTGGAAGATCCCAGAACTAAAATATCCAAGATGCATGACATTTTTTGTAGGTTGAAAAGTGAGATGTGGTAAAAGATAATATTAAAATATCAAAAAAGATAGTTTTAAGATAGATTTGTGGTGACTTTTACTTCTTGCTTCATTTCTTGGATAGTTGCCACTTCATTCATACTTCCATTTCAATTACTTTAATGTGATCTCTATCGTAAATCTCAAGTCTTTTTTTTTTTAATCGATATAAATTCCATGTGTTATATTTTCTTTTTGTCAGAAGCTTATTGTTCATATATATACATATATATATATCCTAATTACTTGTATCCTGTGGGCGCTTTGAATTCTCACTGAATTCAAATACACAAGAGTATTCAAATATACATGAAAATTCCAAAGAGTTGTTTTTTTCTTGATTGTAGTGTTTTCACGGAAGCCACAGTTAGAGGAAAAGCAATCCTCTTTATCTTTAAAAAGATAATAAGTTTAGTTAATTAATTACAGAACTTTTTACTTGGTTTATATCAAATCGATATACAGAGCAGAAACATCATATCTTATCATGCCTTTCCTTGGCCTCTAGAGTGTAAGGTAGCCAGGATATGACAAAGTTAGGGTATTGCCAGATAGGATACATTCAATTCTTTGCTGTTCTTAGTCTCTTTATATTGTAGATTTTACATAACCATAAATGAGGAACATACTTCAATTAATTTAGATATTTAGTAATAAACAGTTGCTTCTCCAGTACTCTTCTGGTCTCCAGTCACACACAGCTGCAGATGGGAAAGTAGAAGGAAGAAGTAGGCTCCATGTTTGGGAGATCTTAAGTAATGAACATTATAATATTGACCTTGGTCTAAGAACCACAATGGAAAATCTGTTTCTCCATGGTTTTAAAATTCCGCAGGGAAAGTCTTCTTCAGAAGTGGATTTTAACTTTTGGGTTTAGTCTAGGTTTGAAAATGTATTAGACACTTCTGTTTGCAAGCAACAAGAACTAACTTGGGCTAACTGAAACACAAACAAGGAGATGTATCCTTGGAAACTCATGGGATCTAAGGGAGAGCCAAATTATCAGTACTTACAAGGTAATGTAAATCCTTGTGTAAAGATTTAAGGGTTGAAATAAACAAAAGTTTATACCAGATTTACTTTCGCAGAAAGCAAAAAATCCTCAGAATGTTTCTGTAGGAAAACTAGACAGTAAAAATCACTTGTAAGTTCCTCGAAATTAAAATGAAAAAGAAAAACCTGACAGTTACATTAATATTTGTTTACAAGTAAAATTGAACTCATTAAAAATAGTCATTTATAGTTTTTTGGTCAATATCTGCTCAAGCTCTTTGATTATTAGAGAGGCATTTTGTTGTTGGTGGTCAAATCTGTCAACTTTTTCCTTGGTGGTTTTTCTGTCTTTTAAATATTGTAAAATATTTAAAATGTATTTTTGATTTACTAGATCCATTTTTTCTTTTTCCTATCTTCCAAATATTATTCTCTCTAGTAATGGTGCCCCATTAAGCCATGGTTCCTTTCTTTTTTCAAAAACTTTTCTTAGTTAAAAATTGAAGTATAGTTGACTTACTATACACCATAGTGATTTGATATTTTTATAAAATATACTCTATACAAAGTTATTCTTCAATATAGATTATATTCCCTGTGTTGCACAGTTTATCCTTGTAACTTATTTATTTTGTAGCTGGTAGTTTGTACCTCTTAAATCCCTTTGCCTGTTGTACTCCTCATCACACCTCTCTCCTCCCCTTTCTCCTGTCTGGCAAACACTTGTTTGTTCTCTGTGAGTCTGTTTTATTTTTTAGGCTTCATATATAAGAACAAATATGCAGTATTTGTCTTTCTCTGTCTTGTATCACCAAGCAAAATATACATTCCAGGTCCATCCATCTATTTTGTCACCAATGCACAGTTTTATTTTTATTTTTTAATAACTGAGTAAAATTCTATGTGTGTGAGTATATATGTTTGTATTACATTTTTTAGAGGTTGTTTCTTTATTTTGGCCATTGTAAATTAATACTGCTTGAATATTGGTGTGCATTTATCTTTTCAAAGTGGTGTTCTTGTTTTTTCAGATAAACACCCAGGAGTGCAATTGCTAGATCATATCGTAACTCTCTTTTCTAACATTTTGAGGAATCTCCGTATTGCTTTCTGTTCAGTTCAGTTCAGCTGCTCAGTCGTGTCTGACTCTTTGCGACCCCATGAATCGCAGCACGCCAGGCCTCCTTGTCCAGCACCAACTCCCAGAGTTCACTCAGACTCAGTCCATCAAGTCAATGATGCCATCCAGCCATCTCATCCTCTGTCGTCCCCTTCTTCTCCTGCCCCCAATCCCTCTCAGCATCAAAGTCTTTTCCAATGAGTCAACTCTTCGTGTGAGGTGGCCAAAGTACTGGAGTTTCAGCTTCAGCATCATTCCTTCCAAAGAAATCCCAGGGCTGATCTCCTTCAGAATGGACTCGTTGGATCTCCTTCCAGTCCAAGGGACTCTCAAGAGTCTTCTCCAACACCACAGTTCAAAACCATCAATTCTTCGGTGCTCAGCCTTCTTCACAGTCCAACTCTCACATCCATACATGACCACAGGAAGAACCTTGACTAGACGGACCTTAGTCGGCAAAGTAATGTCTCTGCTTTTGAATATACTATCTAGGTTGGTCATAACTTTTCTTCCAAGAAGTAAGCATCTTCTAATTTCATGGCTGCAGTTACCATCTGCAGTGATTTTGGAGCCCCCCCCAAAATAAAGTCTGACACTGTTTCCACTGTCTACCCATCTATTTCCCATGACATGATGGGACCGGATGCCATGATCTTCATTTTCTGAATGTTGAGCTTTAAGCCAGCTTTTTCACTCTCCTCTTTCACTTTCACCAAGAGGCTTTTTAGTTCCTCTTCACTTTCTGCCATAAGGGTGGTGTCATCTGCATATCTGAGGTTATTGATATTTCTCCCAGCAATCTTGACTCCAGCTTTTGTTTCTTCCAGCCCAGCGTTTCTCATGATGTACTCTGCATAGAAGTTAAATAAACAGGGTGACAATATGCAGCCTTGACGTACTCCTTTACCTATTTGGAACCAGTCTGTTTTTCCATGTCCAGTTCTAACTGTTGCTTCCTGGCCTGCATACAGATTTCTCAAATGGCAGGTCAGGTGGTCTGGTATTCCCATCTCTTTCAGAATTTTCCACAGTTTATTGTGATCCACACAGTCAAAGGCTTTGGCATAGTTAATAAAGCAGAAATAGATGTTTTTCTGGAACTCTCTTGCTTTTTCCATGATCCAGCGGACGTTGGCAGTTTGATCTCTGGTTCCTCTGCCTTTTTCTAAAACCAGCTTGAACATCAGGAAGTTCACGGTTCATGTATTGCTGAACCAATTTACGTTTTCATCAGCTATGTATAAGGTTCCTTTTTCTGCACATTCTCACCAATGCTTGTTGTTTTTTTGTCTTCTGGACGATAGCTGTTCTGACATGTGTGAGATGATAGCTCATTGTGGTTTGTGCTTACATTTGATAATAATGATGTTGAGTATCTTTTCATGTGCCTCTTGGCCATCTGTGTCTTCTTTGGAATAATGCATATCCAGGTCTTCTGCCCATTTTTTAAATAAGGTTGTTTAGTCTTTTGATATTGGGTTCCATTAGTTCTTTTTGTGGTTTGAATAGTAATCCCTTATTGGACATACCACTTACAAATATCTTTCTCCATTCAATAGGTTGTCTTTTCATGTTGTTGATGATTTCTTTCACTATGAAAAAGCTTTTAAGTGTGATTTGGTCCATTTGTTTATATTCGCTTTTGTTTCCCTTCCCTGAGGAGACAGATTCAAAAAAAAAATACTGCTGAGAGTAATTTCAAAGAGTATTGCCTATGCTTTCTTATGGGAGTCTTATAAGTTTTCAGGTCTTACATTTAGGTCTTTAATCTGTCTTGAGTGTATATATATGGATTTGTTTCTGGACTCTATTTTGTTCCATTGAGCATGTGTCTGTTTTTTATACCAGTGCCATACTTTTCTGATTATTGTAGCTTTGAAGTATAGCCTGAAGGCAAGGAGTGTGATGCCTCCAAATTTTTTAAAGATTGCTTAGGGTGTTAGAGGTCTTTTGTGGTTTCATATGAATTTTAAGGTTATTTGTTCTAGTTTTATGAAGTGTGCCACTGGAATTTTGATGAGAATTGCTTTGAGCCTGTAGATTGCTTTGAGTAGTATGGGTATTTTAACAATCCATGAACATGAGATATCTTTACATTTATTTGTGTCTTTTTCAATTTCTTCAATCAGTGTAATATAGCTTTCAACATAGAGGTCTTTCACCTTGTTAAATTTTTTCCTAGGTACTTTTTTCAGTGCAGTTGTGTGTAAATAGAATTGTCTTAATTTCTATTGGTTTGCCACTGTTTATAGAAATCCACCAGGTTTTGTTTTGTTTTGTTTTGCCACGCATATGGCATGTGGGATCATATTTCCCTGACCGGGAATTGAATCCATGCACCCTGCAGTGTAAGCTTAGAGTCTTAACTACTGGACTGCTGGGAAGTCTGAAATCCACACTTTTGTATATTGATTTTGTAGCCTGTAATGTTGCTGAATCTACATATTACTTCTCTGTCTCTCTCTTTCTTTTTTTTTTTTTTTTGGTGAAGACTTTAGTAGTAGCAGGTCATCTACAATGACAGTTTTACTTATTCCCTTCCAAATGAAATGCCTTTATTTCTTGTCTGATTGCTGTGGCTGAGACTTTCATTATTTTGTTAAACAGAAGTGGCAAGAGTGGGCATGCTTGTTTTATCTGATATTAAAGGAAAAGCTTTTTAGCTTTTCACCATTGAGTATAATATTAGCTGTGGATTTGTCATTGTCGTATTCAGTCAGTTCTGTCTGACTCTTTGCGACCCCATTGACTACGGCATGCCAGGCCTCCTCCATCGTGCTCCAGGCTTCACCATCTCCTGGAGTTTGCTAAAACTCATGTCCATTGAGTCGGTGATGCCATCCAACCATGTCCTCTGTCACCCTATTCTCCTGCCCTCAGTCTTGCCCAGAATCAGGGTCTTTTTCTAATGAGTTGGCTTTTTGCATCAGATGGCCAGAGTATTGAAGCTTCTACTTCAGCATGAATCCTTCCAATGAATATTCAGGGTTGATTGCCGTCAAGATTGACTGGTTTGATTTCCTTGCAGTCCAAAGAACTCTCAAGAGTCTTCTCTAACACCACAGTTCGAAAGCATCAATTCTTTGTCACTCAGCCTTCTTTATGATCCACCTTTCACATCCATACATGATTACTGGGATTTGTCATAAATGTCCTTTATTATGTTGGGATAGTTTCCTCTGTACCAAATCTGCCGAGAGTTTATCGTAAATAGATGTTAAATTCTTACAAATGTATTTTTTGTGTCTGTTGAGATGACCATGTTCTTTTTATCCTTTGTTTTGTTAATGTGGTGTATCACACTGATTGATGTGCAGATATTAGACCATCCATCCATTGTGGAGTACTTCTTGATCCTTTCTGTGTATTGTTGAATTGTTTGCTAATATATTTTTACATGTATTTACTTTTAATTGAAGGATAATTGCTTTACAGTGTTGTGTTGGTTTCTGCCATGTATCAACATGAATCAGTCATAGGTATACATATGTCCCTTCCCTCATGAATCTCCCTCCCACCTCCCTCCACAATGCACCCCTCTAGGTTGTTACAGAGCCCCGGTTTGAGTTCACTGAATCATACAGCAAATTCTCATTGGTTATCTGTTTTGCATAGGATAGTGTATGTTTCCATGCTATTCTCCCCATTCGTCCCACTGTCTCCTTCCTCCCCCAACCCTGTGTCCCTAAGTCTGTTCTTTATGTCTGCATTTCAGTTACTCCCCTGCAAAGAGGTTCATCAGTGCCATCTTTCTGGATTCCGTATATATGTATTAATATACAGTATGTTTTCTCTTTCTGACTCACTTACAATATTGATTCTTCCAACCCATAAACATGGAATATCTCTCCATCTGTTTATGTCATCTTTGATTTCTTTCATCAGTATCTTAGAGTTTTCTGTATATAGCTCTTTTGTCTCCCTAGGTAGGTTTATTCCTTGGTATTCATTTTGTTTGAGAGTATTCGCATCTTTGTTCCTCAGAGATACTGGCCTGCAGTTTTCTTTCTTTCTTTTTTTGTAGTGTCTTTTTCTGACTTTGATATCAAGGGAAAGCTGGCCTTGCAGAATGAGTTTCAGAATGTTCTCTGCTCTTCTATTTTTTGGAATAGTTTAAGAAGGATAGATATTGATTCTTCTTTAAATGTTTGGTAGAATTTCCCTGTGAAGCTGTCTGGCCCTGGACTTCTGTTTTCTTGGAGATTTTGGATTACTGATTCCATTTCATTACTAGTAATTACTTAGACTCAATGGACATGAGTTTGAGCAAGCTCCTAGAGTTGGTGATGGACAGGGAAGCCTGGCACGCTGCAGTTCCTCGGGTCGCAGAGTCAGACATGACTGAGCGACTGAACTGAGCTGAATTTGTACAGATTTTCTATTTATTTGTTCCTGCTTCAGTCTTAGTAGATTATAATATCTAGGAATTTATCCATTTCAGAGAGGGTTTTAATTTGCTGGCATATAACTAGCATTGTGATTGTTTGTTGCACTTCTGTGATGGTGGTGCAATGAACTTCTTTCATTTCTGACTTTATTTGGGCCCTCTTTTATACTTGAAGATTGTGGTTAAAGGTTTATAAATTTTGTTTAATCTCTTCAAAAACCCAGCTCTTGGTTTCATTGATCCTTTCTGTTGGTGGGTTTTTTTTTGTTTTTTTTTTGGGGGGGGGGTGAGGGGCTCTCTATTTTATGTATTTCTGCTCTGGTTTTTATGATTTCCCTCCTACTACCTATGAGCTTTGTTAAGTGGAAAGTTATATTGTTTGTCATTTTTTGTTTCTTAAAGTAGGCTTATATATCTATAAACTTCCCTCTTGAAACTTTTTATTGTGTCCCATAGATTTGGGAAAGTTCTGTTTCTGTTTTCATTTGTCTCCAAGTACTGTTTTTAAAAATTTCTTCTTTCATTTCTCCATAGATGCATTTTTTTTGTTTTTAATAGCATATTGTTTATTATCCACATGTTTCTATCTTTTCATTTTTATTCCCATAATTAATTTCTGGTTTCATACCATTGTGGTCAGAAAGGATGCTTGATATAATTTAAATTTGTTGAATTTATTGAGATATTTTTGTAGCCTAGCATGTGACTTGTCCTGCAGAAAGTTCTATGGGCATTTTAAAAGAATGTGTATTTTGCTGCTTTGGATGAGATATCTATTCTGTACATATTTATTAAGTCCATCTTGTCTATCGTTTAATACCACTGTTTCCTTATTGGTTTTCTGTCTGGATGATTTATCCACTGATATAAGTAGAGCATTATAGCCCTCTACTATTACCATATTATTGTCAATTCTTTCCTTTAAATCTATTATTATTTGCTTTATATATTTAGGTACTCGTCTATTCAGTTCAGTTCAGTTGCTCAGTCATGTCCGACTCTTTGCAGCCCAATGAACCACAGCATGCCAGGCCTCCCTATCCATCACCAACTCCCGGAGTCCACCCAAACCCATGTCCATTGTGTTGGTGATGCCATCCAACAACCTCATCCTCTGTCATCCCTTTTTCCTCCAGCCCTCATCTTTCCCAGCATCAGCATCTTTTCAAATGAGTCAGCTCTCCACATCAGGTGGCCAAAATATTGAAGTTTCAGCTTCAACATCAGTCCCTCCAGTGAACACCCAGGGCTGCTCTCCTTTAGAATGGACTGGTTGGATCTCCTTGCAGTTCAAGGGACTCTCAAGAGTCTTCTCCAACACCACAGTTCAAAGGCATCAATTCTTTAGAGCTCAGCTTTCTTTATACTAACTCTCACATCCATACATGACTGCTGGAAAAACCATAGTCTTGACTAGATGGACCTTTGTTGGCAAAGTAAATGTCTCTGCTTTTTAATATGCTATCTAGGTTGGTCATAACTTTCCTTCCAAGGAGCAAGCGTCTTTAATGTCATGGCTGCAATCGCCATCTGCAGTGATTTTGGAGCCCAGAAAAATAAAGTCAGCCACTATTTCCCCATCTATTTGACATGAAGTGATGGGACCGGATGCCATGATCTTCATTTTCTGAGTTTTGAGCTTTAAGCCAACTTTTTCACTCTCCTCTTTCACTTTCATCAAGGGGCTCTTTAATTCTTCACTTTCTGCCATAGGGTGGTGTCATCTGCATATCTGAGGTTATTGATATTTGTCCTGGCAATCTTGATTCCAGCTTGTGCTTCCCTCCAGCCCAGCGTTTCTCATGATGCACTATGCATATAAATTAAATAAGCAGGGTGACAATGTACAGCCTTCATGTACTCCTTTTCCGTTTTGGAACCAGTCTGTTGTTTCATGTCCAGTTCTAACTGTTGCTTCCTGGCCTGTTTACAGGTTTCTCAAATGGCAGGTCAGGTGGTCTGGTTTTCCCATCTCTTTCACAATTTGTTGTGATCCACACAGTCAAAGGCTTTGGCATAGTCAATAAAGCAGAAATAGATGATTTTCTGGAACTCTCTTGCTTTTTCCATGATCCAGCAGATGTTAGCAATTTGATCTCTGGTTCCTCTTCCTTTTCTAAAACCAGCTTGAACATCTGGAATTTCACAGTTCATGTTGCTGAAGCCTGGCTTGGAGAACTTTGAATTTACTTTACTAGTGTGTGAGATGAGTGCAATTGTGTGGTAGTTTGAGCATTCTTTGGCATTGCCTTTCTTTGGGAATGGAATGAAAACTGACCTTTTCCAGTCCTGTGGCCACTGCTGAGTTTTCCAAATATGCTGGCATATTGAGTTCAGCACCTTCATGGCATCATCGTTTTAGATTTAAAATAGTTCTACTGGAATTCCATCACTTCCACTAGCTTTGCTTGTAGTGATTCTTCCTAAGGCCCACTTGACTTTACATTCCAGGATGTCTGGCTCTAGGTGAGTGTGAGTGATCATACCATCGTGATTATCTGGGTCAAGAAGATCTTCTTTGTGCAGTTCTTTTGTGTATTCTTGCCACCTCTTCTTAATATCTTCTGCGTCTGTTAGATCCATACCGTTTCTGTCCTTTATTGAGCCCATCTTTGCATGAAATGTTTCCTTGGTAACTCTAATTTTCTTGAAGAGATCTGTATTAGGTGCATATATGTTTACAAATGTTATATCTGCTTGTTGGATTGACCCTTTTATCATTATATGATATCCTCTTTGTCTTTTGTGGTAGAATTTGTTTTAAATTCTATTCTGTCTGGTGTGAACATTGCTACCCCATAAGCCATTATTCTTAAGGCTGTAAGGAGATATCATTAGCGCTATCCTTTCCAGTTTATTTTGATGTCTTGGTTAGGTGAGTGTGCTATAAAAAAACAGTATAGACTGGTTGACTTAAATACCTGACATGTACTTCTCAAAGTTCTAGAATTTGATAAATCCAAGATCAAAGTATAAGCAGATTCAGTTCCTGTTGAGGACCCTTTCCTGACTTGTAGACAGCTACCTTCTTGCTTTGTCAGGGTAGAAAGAAAGAGAGAGCTCTTTTCTCTCTTCTTCTTTTTAAATGAGGACACTAATGCCAGCATATGGGCCTGCCCTCATACAAATATCATTATCACAAGAGGCTCCACCTCCAGTTAGTATTCAATATATATATTTTGGAGGGACACAAACATTCATTCCATAATAGTTCTTTATCCTATGCCTTCTCTATCTCCACCTGAGAAGGATGAATATGTTTATTTGCTTTTATTATGAACATTACTTATTGTGATTCTGACATCAAAGAACACAAAGTGACATCTAAAAGTTTTTTCTTTCTTTAATCCTTAATAATTTCACTCCTTACAATAACTAATGTTTATTTTCCAGAACATATAAAAAATTATTGTCAGTATATATGGCATATGTGACTAAATTTTTGCATTTAGCTCTTCAGTCCATCTTATTTTATGTGTATATGTGTGTTTAATGTAAAGCAGGGATCTCTGTTTCCAAATTTTTAGCTCTTGTCCTTTCAGCATGTCTTCACTAATTCATTATTTACACTCATAGAACATATTACATACCATATGCCATTATATATGTTGATGTGTTTATGTATTTTAAGTTGCTTTAACAATCTAAGCTTTTTATTATTTTTACTTTAGTATCAACCCCCTTCTTACTGTGCAGTTGTGTGTGTGTTTGTCATGGTTTTCATTGCAGTTACATTGAATTTGTGTGCTAGTGTTGGGAGATTTGCCATCTGTGTAGCATTACGTTTTCCTTCTCCTGACTATGACGTGTATTCCAGTTATGCAGGTCAGTTGCTCAGGTCTGCAGGTTCTTTACATTATTTAAGTAGTTTAAATATTAATATTTTTTACTAGTATTGTTTTTTCTCTACAGTAAATTTGTAAAGATTATCACATATTATAACATGTTGAATATATATTTTGTATACAGTTTGCATTCTTTACAAGCAGCCACCTTACTTGTTCTAATAGTGGTTTCCTTATCCTTCTTCAGTTTTTCTAGTAATAGATTTTCAAGATAATAATTTTGTGTTTTTTTTTTTAATTCATCCCTGTTTCCTTTTCTTGTCTCGTTGCATGAGAATTTCCATTCTAAGTTGAATGATGATAATAGTGTACCATCTTGTCTTCATTGTTCCTTAATAACATGCGCCCCTTTAATTTTAGCATTATGATGTTCATTGATTTAGAAAGAATGTATTATTACGAATTCTTTTTTCAGTTGTTAACTTTTTAAAAATCCAGATAATGAACATTAAATTCTATTAAATATCCTTTTGGCTTCCGTTGAGAAAGCCATGTGACCTTTCAGTGTGATGAATAGTCTAAAAAATCCTTACATTTTTGAATATTCGACTTAGTCATTGTGTCTTTTTCTTTAAATACAGAGCTATATGTTATTTCATAATATTATGAAATTTTTAATATTTATAAATTGCTTTTTCATTTGTGTATCTTCAGGTTTAGTATTATGCTCATGAT